>JAODUO010001546.1:0-100793 GCA_025642075.2 Ridgeia piscesae
CCCCTCATTGACTATTTTTAGAAGTGGTTTAAACATAAGAGACACATATTTTGGGGGTATTCACTGACGACGTATTCGTCAGATGGCCCCACTTGTTCGTTTACCAGGAGCGTTGATCGCCAGGGAGCGCTACTTGAACTCTAACCCTTTTAACGTAATTTAAAAAAACATTTAACAATATTAAAACATAAGACACACGTATTTATGGGTATTAGTTGAGGAAGTATTCGTCAGATGGCTCCACTTGTTCGTTGACCTAGTTTGGGGTTCACCATGTATACACCAGGGGCGCTACTTTGACCCCTAACCTAATTTTGAAATATTAAAAAATTAAGACGCACGAATTTAGATACTATTAGTTCATAACCTTCCACTAAGTGGCGCCATCAGTTACCACCAATTGAAAAACCCCCTTCCCCCCTTTCCCCCCCGTTTTCCCATTTTACCACTTTACCTCGATTAAACGTTGTTGCAGCTGGTTAGAATAACACATATAAATCTAATGAATGTAAATAACATATAATAAAGTAAACATTAAGGAACACATATACATTTATAATGTTTTACATAATATGTAGATACATATCTATGCATACATAATTATCAGATCGATGTGTCAGTTATTTGAAAGTTGTCAAGGTTCACAACACAATGCAGATCATTTTAGTCGCCAGGTGGCAGCACTGCTGTCGAGTCGTCATCAAGTAGGTGCTGCCAAAGTGGAATTATTATTAATAAGAGAACGGGTCACCTTAGCACAATTGATGTATAACATCGTAATTACTAAAGAGCAGTGACTACACGCCTGCTCTATTTGGGCAGCAATTATATACCTTGAGTAAAGAGAGAAAATTGTAGAAATCCACACCATCCCTCTTTGAATAGCACTGTGAAAGAATGCCGCAACCAGACCAATTACACTGTGATTGAGCGTAATTACAGCGGCACGAGAGAGACAGCAGTAAAGTGAATTACTAATACCCCAGACAACTTCTACACATAACCACTGACAGAGTAGTAGATTCGTCTCTGACATTCAGTTGTGGCTGATCCCATCACAATGCGTAAAACCGGTAGCCTCAAAAGTAAAAAGATTCTTCATATATTATGTCAGAAATATCACTTAATATTTCACAACAGGTAAGGTAACTGGCCTCGTTGAAACTTTAAATTAAGTGCGGTTCACGCGTTAACTCTTCAACTGACCATATTTCAATGGCAACGCACGGTTATTAACGAAGGTTTTCACACCGCAATCACAATGGCGGAGACATTTTGAAAGGCGTCTAAGACTGAGTAGGCTATTATGAGACATATAGTCAGAGGTAGGCAGGCGGGCGGACGAACATATGTACGAATATATTTCATGTGTGCATACATACATGCACGCATCAATAAACATTCATTGTGTCTCAGTACAAAATATCAAAGGCAAATAACATAAAATAACTTGAACATCAAAGAACACAAATATACTACATTTACAATTTATCAATTACAATTTATTGTAGCTCTTTAGAATTATACATAAATCTAACGAAGGTAAATAACATATAATAAAGTAAACATCAAGGAATACACATATACATTTACACATATTGACATAATATCCAGATACACATGTACGTATGTGTAATTATATTATCAGATCGACATGTTTCAGTTATTTGAAATTCTCAGCGGGTATGTAAATAAAGGTTCAACACATTCTAGTCTCTCTTAGTCGCCAGATGACAGCACTGTTGTAGTCGTCATCAAGTAGGTGCTGCCAATGCGGAATTGTTATTAACAAAACTACGGGTTGACGTGGTACAGCTGACATATAACGCCGTAATTACTAGACAGCAGATATCAGTCACTTTTGACTGCCTAATGAATTTTACAATTATCAGCGTTGACTGAAGATAGACAATTGTTGAAATGCAGTATCACCCGTCTTTGAGTTGTATTCATGTGATGATCTCCTGGACGGCGTATTTTGCTTGTGCCGTTGAAGTATGCCTCTCTCTCGTTGCGTCTTCAATCAAAACGACATGATTATTGACATTTCTTAGTTCTGCTGTCTTCATCTGTAAAGAGATAGTGCTGTGAATGCATGCATCAACTAGTATAATTACACTGAGATTGAGCGTAAAAACAGAAGAGAAACAACAATAAGGTAAACATTTAATACCCAGACACATTCTACACATAGCCACTGGCCGAGTGTTAGACTTGTCTCTGAAATTCAGTTGTGGCCGATTCCCACACGTAGCCTCACATGTATAAAAATTCTTCCAATATTTTGTCAGAAATATCACTTCATACAGATACAGTAACTGGCCTCGTTGAAACTTTGAATTAAACTCGGCTGAGAAGTGAAATCATGAAGTGGCTATGTTCCGTGGCAACGCATGCTGGAAGAGGTCTAAATATATGTAGGGTGTAAGAGAGACATAGTCATAGATTGGCACGCAGGCACGCAGGCATGCAGGCACGCAGGCACGCGGGTACGCGGGCGGCGGGATGCGGGCGGGCGGCGGGCGTGCGGGCGGGCGGGCGGGCGGGCGGGGGGGGGGGGGGGGGGCGGCGGGCGGGCGGGCGGGCGGGCGGGGGGGCGGGGGGGCGGGCGGGGGGGGGGGGGGCGGGCGGGCGGGGGGGCGGGCGGGCGGGCGGGCGGGCGGGCGGGCGGGCGGGCGGGCGGGCGGGCGGGCGGGCGGGCGGGCGGGACGGACGGACGGACGGACGGACGGACGGACGGACGGACGGACGGACGGACGGACGGACGGACGGACGGACGGACGGACGGACGGACGGACGGACGGACGGACGGACGGACGGACGGACGGACGGACGGACGGACGGCACGGACGGACGGACGGACGGACGGACGGACGGACGGACGGACGGACGGACGGACGGACGGACGGACGGACGGACGGACGGACGGACGGACGGACGGACGGACGGACGGACGGACGGACGGACGGACGGACGGACGGACGGACGGACGGACGGACGGACGGACGGACGGACGGACGGACGGACGGACGGACGGACGGACGGACGGACGGACGGACGGACGGACGGACGGACGGACGGACGGACGGACGGACGGACGGACGGACGGACGGACGGACGGACGGACGGACGGACGGACGGACGGACGGACGGACGACGGACGGACGGACGGACGGACGGACGGACGGACGGACGGACGGACGGACGGACGGACGGACGGACGGACGGACGGACGGACGGACGGACGGACGGACGGACGGACGGACGGACGGACGGACGTCTGGCATACATATCTAATCATTCTTTTACGTATATAATCATGTATGTACGTATAGTCATAATTATGTAAACATGCACACATGTTCACATCGATTACAATTTATTGTTGCTCGTTAGAATTAAACATACAAATTTAACGAAGGTAAATAATATATAATAAAGTAAACATCAAGGAACACACACATACATTAATACATATTTACATAATATCCAGATACACATGCACGTATGTGTAATTATTTTATCAGATCGACATGTGTCAGTTATTTGAAAATTGTCACCGGGTATGTAAATAAAGGTTCAACATATTATACTCCCTCTTTGTCACCAGATGACTGTTCTCAAGAGAGACAGCAGTAAAGTGAATTGGTAATACCCCAGACACCTTCTACACATAACCACTGACCGAGTGATAGATTCGTCTCTGGCATTTAGTTGTGGCCGATCCCCTCACAATGCGTATATTATGTCAGAAATGTCACATAACATTTCACAACAGATGAGGTAACTGGCCTCGTTGACACTTTAAATTAAGGGCGGTTCAGAAGTATACTCTTCGACTGAACATGTTTCAATGGCAACGCATGTATATTAAGGCTGTCATACTACAGTCACAATGGCGGTGACATGTTTAAAGGAGGCTAAGATTGAGTAGGCTATATGATACATATAGTCAGAGGCAGACATATGAAATAATGTATATTACAAATATATTATAGATGCGAATTATATACAAGTAGACATCTATAAAAATTCATAGCTCAGTAGAAAACATCATAGGCAAATAGCATAAAATGGGTACAGTACACCTAACCTACGTATATATATATATATATATATATATATATATATATATATATATATATATATATATATATATGCATATATTATGTAGCTGCATGTATACCAAGGAGCCCGCGAACGGGCGAGCGTACAGGCAGACATGTTGGCAAGCATATTTAAAATTATAGTCATGCATGTACGTATATTCATATGTAAATATACACCACATCTATTACAATTACAATTTATTGTAGTGTGTTAGAATTTTACATATAAATCGAACGAAGATAAATAACATATAATAAAGTAAACATCAAAGAACACACATACATTAACACATATTTACATAATATCGAGATACACATGTACGTATGTGTAATTATTTTATCAGATCCACATGTGTCAGTTATTTGAATGTTATCAACGTGTATGTAAATAAAGTTTCAACACATTCTAGTCCCTCTTAGTCACCAGATGACAGCACTGTTGTAGTCATCATCAAGTAGGTGCTGCCAATGCGGAATTGTTATTAACAAGACTACGAGTCGTCATGGTACAGGTGACATATAACACCGTAATTACGTGACAGCAGATATCAATCATCTTTGACAGCCCAATGTAGTTAAAGTGGCTGTTATGTGTGTTGTTAACAATTATCAACGTTGACTATTGTTGAAATGCAGGATCATCCATCTTTGAATCGTATTCATGTGAAGTCCTCACCGCATATATATATGCCTGGCGATCGTTGCGGCTTCAATCAAAACGACAGGATTGTTGGCATCTTGTTATTCTGCTGTCTTCTTCTGTAAAGAGATAGTGCTGTGAAAGCATGCATCAACTTGTCTAGTTACACTGAGATTGAGCATAAATACTGAAGAAAGACAGCAATAAAGTGAATTTATATTACCCAGACATAGGGGCGTCGATCCGGTTTTAATTTTTTAAATAATTAATATATACATATACATATGTAATTTCTTTGTATGTATAAAATATTTATATTCTATATAATATATTCTATATATATATATATATATATATATATATATATATATATATGACCTGAAAAACATATAACTATTTTTAGTAAATATACTGCATATAATTCATTGTTGGTCTAGTGCTGGTCTAGGCCTTTATGTTATGCTATTTAAAATAGTTATGTTGGCAACATGTTGGCAACATGTTGGCGGGAGAATTGGCGGATGTAGATGGTTGAAATTGGTGGTGTATAAAAGTTGAAAAACAAGCGGAAATATTGATTGATAAGTATTATTCTGGTGTTAAGGTTATTCATAAAGTTGCAGTAGACATATATCGAGTAGTAGTTTTGGTTAAAGTTTGTTAATTAACAATATTTTTGAACAGATTAGTATAGTGGGTGATAATAGGGACATCTAGCCTTCAACAAATTGTAAACAAGATTGAGCAAATGTGTTTATTTGATATAATATATAAGAGAAAAAGCAATAAGCATAACAACTACATATGTAAGATAATACTTTGAATAGGTATCATTGTTATTAACAATAAACAAGCTTTTTGGTAGGAAACCTTAGTTTGGGCAAATTATTATAGTGGGTCAAAATAGGGTAATCTAGCTTTCAACAAGTTTGTAAACAAAATTTAACAAATTTGATTAATTGATATAATATATAACCGATAAAGCAAAATGCATAACAGCTACATACATAAGATAATTCTTTGATTAGGTGCCACTGTTAGTAAAAATAAGCAAGTGCTTTAGTAGGAAACCCTAGTTTGTTTATATAGGTAATGTCCAACGTATCCGCTAGGGAACGGTACCAGTACAGACTAAACTTATTGTTCATGGTAGCGTAGGTAGTAAGTTGTTTATAACATAAAGTGTGCTGCAGTTGCTGTACACACTAAACAAACCGTCTTTCTAAAGACTAAGAGTTGATTTTGACAAATCGTAATATGGCACCTTGCAAGCGGCAAGTGAAGGCAAAGAGGCACTTGGTGTGTAACAACTGCCACAGCTTGGTGGATTTTGCCGTATCGCGGTGCGGAAAAACTTGGTCAGAGACAACGGAGGAAGGGTTTACGTTCCAATGTTTAGGGTGTTGGAAAGGGGACTGTCTAACAGCAGAGTTAGCTAGGCTAATGGAGTTGTGAAGGGGGTGGAGAGTGGAGGGAGGGTGATTGCAAGGAAAATAAATGGAGAAAGAACAACAGGAAACATAACATGCAGGAAGGTGACAGGAGAGAAAGTGACAGTAGAGAAGGAGGGAGGGACAAGGGGACAGGAGATGAGAGAAGTAGATGCGACAGGAGGAGAGACGAATGGAAGAAAGGAAGTTAGAGTAGATGTGACCAAACGGAAGTCAATAACAAGGACGATGACAGGAAGAAAAGAGACAGGAAAGAAAGGAACAACAGAGAAAGCGATAGGGGAAAAAGTCAGCAACCAGGGAGATGCAAAACGGAGGAGCTACTCTGAAGCAGTGATTGAGGGGGCATTGAGAACAAAAAGGGTATTTATGGGAGACTCCATTTTGCGAAAGACAGAAAGGACATTAAGCAAAGGAGAAGACGTTGTTGTTTGTCTTCCGGGGGCTAGGATAGAGCATGTGACTGAACGGGTAGAGAACGTATTGGGGCATGGGAAAGGGGGGTCTATATTAGTACATGTAGGGACGAACAATGCAGACAGGGATGGAACAACCAGGATAGTAAAGAGATACAGAGAGTTGGTAGAGACACTGAAGAAGACAAGAGTTGAACAGATCATACTCTCAGGAATCTTGTCAGTAATGAGGGGAAGGGGAGCAACGTATAGAAACTGCAAGAGGATGGCAATTAACGCACTAGTAGAGCAGATGTGTGAAGAAGAAGGAGTTGGATTTGTAGATTTGTGGGGATACTTTGTTGGGAAAGAAGACATGTATATGAGAGCTGGCCTCCATCTAAGCGGAAAGGGCGCAACAGTGTTCTCCGAGAACCTGCTTCGATCGATGGACAGTTGAAAAATGTTGCAACTGTTTAAACTAGTTTTGCTGGGGGATATACAGAGAAGCCAAATACTAGAGGCATAGATAATTATAGCAAAAGAAATCAGCAAAGAACAGCCTGGAAAGCCCTACGAAATTTGGTTATAACTGTGTTTGTTTAAATGCAAGGAGCATAGTAAGAGCATAGTAAACAAAAGAAATGAACTAAACATTATGGTAGAAGATATTGACCCTCACATAATAGGTATAACTGAATCTTGGGCCACCCCCGGTATATCAGATGCCGAATTAGGAATGACAGGATTTGTAATGTTTAGGAAAGACAGATTAGGAAGAAGGGGAGGCGGAGTTATTTTATATATTAAATAATCCATCCAGGCTTATGAAATAAAATTAGAAACAGAAGCAGAATGAGAAGAAGCTGTCTGGTGTAACATAGTTACAGGAAACTCAACATCAACTGTTGGGTTAGTGTATCGGATTCCAAACATAAGCATAGAAGAGAATGAAAACATGCTATCAAAGAAGTGAGTAAACGGGACTGTATTTTTATGGAGGATTTTGACCATGGGCAAATACAGTGGGCATCTCTACAGAGTACCGGGAGAGAGGATCAAGAGTTTCTAAATTTAGTACAAGACAGTTTCCTTTCTCAGCATGTGTTAGAAGCAACCAGGGGCGAGAACCTGTTAGACATAGTATTGAGCTCACAGAAGGAATTTGTTGATAATGTCAAGATATGTGAGCCACTGGGGTGTAGTGATCACAACCAGATACATTTCATGATCAAAGTAAAGGGAGAACAGAATAGAAAAATAAGGTACAGGAAAACAAAGGAAGATATAAGGACATGAGGGAATGTTTAGCAAAGATAGACTGGAATAACACACTGAAGAGAATAAGACAGCAACATAACGCTGGAATATTTTAAAGAGTGAAATTGACTGCGTCGTTGACAAATTTGTCCCGTTGAAAAAACAGGGTAAACGGTCAAAGAAGAAACCCTTATCGAAGGAAACCATTAGAAAAATCAAGTACAAGCAAATGATGTGGAAGAGATATAGACATACTGGAAGTGAAGAAGACTAGCATTTATAAAGAAGCACTTAATCAAGCTACAGCTGAAATTAGAAATTCAAAGAGAAGCTACGAACAAAAAATAGCTTTTAATATAAAACATGACAGCAAGAGTTTGTTATGCGTATGTTCGAAGTAAACAAAAAATTCAGGATAAGGTCGGTCCTCTAGAAGGTAGTGATGGAAACATAATAACAGAGGGATTCTTAATGGCAGAAAACCTAAATGAGTACTTTAGTTCGGCGTTTACCAGGGAAGATACAAGTATATTACCAGTACTTGAGACTAAGTTCGAAGGGAGATAGTTTGACTATTTAGGACAACTAATTGTAACCCCAAAATGGTAGCTATGAAAATAGGAGATATGAAGGATAATAAATCACCTGAGGTGGATGGGATTCCTCCCAAATTACTATTGGAAATTGTAGAACAAATCAGCATACCGCTTGCGACAGTTTTCAATTTGTCATTAGAGGAGGGAATAGTTCCGTTAGAATGGAAAGAAGCAAACATTATACCATTATTTAAAAAAAGGTTCGAGAAACAAATCAGAGAACTATAGACCAGTGAGTTTAACATCGGTGATTTGCAAACTATTAGAAAGACTAATTAAAGATCACTTGGTTGATTTTCTTGTTAAAAATAAATTGATAAACCCATCTCAACATGGGTTTTTAAAAGCGAGGTCATGCTTAACAAATATATTATGTTTTTTGGAAGATGTCACAAAGTGGGTAGATGAGGGATCACCAGTAGATATAATCTACTTAGATTTAAAAAAGCCTGTGACAAAGTGCCACACCAAAGACTACTACTTAAACTAAATGCCCATGGCATAGGAAATGGTATGATCAACTGGATAGAAAAATGGCTTATTAATAGAAGACAAAGAGTAGTAGTTGATGGGGAGGTTTCAAACTGGAAATCGGTTTTGAGTGGAGTACCGCAGGGATCAGTACTGGGACCTATTTTATTCTTAATATATATCAATGATTTGGATGATGATATAACAAGCAAGATATGGAAGTTTGCAGACGACACAAAAGTGTTTAGGAAAATTAAAAGTGATGCAGATAGACAGCATTTACAAGATGATCTTAATAAGTTGATAGAATGGTCTGAGAAGTGGCAAATGCTGTTTAATTTTGGAAAGTGTAAGTGCCTCCACACACGACATGGGAATGAAGATGCAAAATATACAATGGGTGGTATTGTACTAAATACTACCTTAAAGGAAAAGGACTTAGGGTTAACTATTAGTGCTGACATGAAGGTATCAGAGCAGTGTGAAATTGCAGCAGCGAAGGGAAACCAAATTCTTGGATTAATTAGGCGAAATTTAGTGTACAAAGAAAAAGAACTAATAATACCGCTGTATAAAACAATAGTTAGGCCTCACTTAGAATAGTGTATACAAGCATGGAGGCCATATCGCAAGAAGGATATTGATATGGTAGAAAGAGTAGAAAGGAGAGCAACCAAAATGATACAAAAACTCAGGAATATTAGTTAAGAAATGCGTCTAAAAGAATGTAGTTTAACAACACTAGAAACCAGAAGATTGAGAGGAGATCAGATTGAGGTGTTTAAAATATTGAATGGGTATGAAAATATTGACACAAAAATGTTTACTCGGTCAAGGAAGAGAGAAGGACTAGAGGACATGGAGTTACATTAGCAAAGAAACAGTGTAGACTAGATATTAGAAAATTTACTTTTTCACAAAGAACAGTTAAAGAATGGAACAGATTATCAGCTGATTGTGTAGGTGCTAGTAGTGTTAATATATTTAAAATTAAAATCTACATATACCTAAGATGGGCGGGGTATAGATAGATAGGTTGGACTCTCGAAAAGCCAAATGGCTTCCTAGTCCACCTGCCATCTAGAGTTGAATCTCTAGGTGGCAATCTTGTTAAATCTTGTTAAAGTGGTCGAACGGGCGAAACGTGAACACAAAAGAGATCTAGCCACGTGTTACGGTCACGTGTCGTGGCTCGTCAACCAATCTCTTTTGGGCGAATTCATTTTCTTGTAGCTTACAGCTGCAACTGCGACAACACTTGGTAATTAACACAGTCGGTCACGACTTGTTTGAGCAATAGGTGCTAGTAATTGAGGCTAATACAACGACGCACTTCGAACAGAGAGCATTATTGACAGTACGTGATCGTTTTTTTCTATAAGTATTACTTGTAGTATTTCGATAACTATAATTATTATTGGAGTGTTGTAATGAAAGTCGATTGGTGCGTATTATAACCATTTTGTGGTGCATTTAGTTACTGTAAGGTAAGTTAAAATGTGATATATATGTTTTGTTTGCCAAATTTTGTTAAAATAAATAACACAAGACAAGATGAATTAAGCAGTTGTGTCCTAGATTGTCATTTAGCAGATATGTCCTCCACATCGGCTGAACAGTTCCATTTCCGATACGTTCCTCTCTTCCCCGGATCTTGTTTGTTTCACGCAGTGATGTACCTACCTATCTCGTACGTCCATCTAAGGCCTTTGGTTGGGCGAAGGCATCATCCATGCTCTGCCATATGATACTCTTCCAGTAGTCATCTAGTCCGTCTCTCCAGCGTCTCGTCGGTCTTCCTCTAGCTCGTTTCCCTTCGTACGGTTTCAGGTGATTATACACGATGTCCATCGGTTATCTCGTATTCTGCTGATGTGCCCTGTCCAGGTCTACTTCCGTCTTTTGACTTGTTCACTCACGTCTGTGACCTTTGTCTTTTCTCTTTCTCAGATATTTGTTTTTCTGTCCCAGTATTTGATTTTTAACATACTTCTTTCCATCTATGTATAGGATCCATTGTCCTGTCTGATATCATGTTCAGAGAGTTGTACGAATGTTTTGTTTATCCTGCTGTGTCGTGTTTGCCAGAACAGGGTATCTACATAATTGTCTACGTGGCTGTGACATTAAACCTCTGGATGCTTTACTAATTCGTCCACCCATTATCTTTGAGGCTTCCAAAAATCACACACGGTGGTGGGGAAGCTAGAATACTATGAGAAAACGTATGAACTAAACGTCACAAAGCGCTATCAAATGGTTTATTAGAAACAAATGCGTAACTGACAAAAAGTAGCCATCGAACGTGTGAGTAAATATTTTAACCTATAACAACTTTTTGAATATTAACAAATCAGTACTTTTTCTTCGGCGTGAGTGGAACAAGTGCTGAAAAAGTTAGCAGTTGGTTCAATAGGGAGCTCATGAGTGCCCAGAAGAATGTTCTGTTTTAGTGATACCATTAAAGCAAGCTTATTATCAGATTTAGAGGCGATACGCTTACTTTGTTTCAATAAATTGCCTCATGACTAAAACAAAACATGTAGGTATACTTGTAAAAAACAGTCATTCATCATTTAGCTGCGCAGTGTTCAAGGTTTTCGGTCAGATAAAACTACTTATGGATTAACGAGACAACTTATTATACCTGTTTCCCACACAAAACGGCGGATCGAAACAACCTGATTATCGAAGACCGGGAAAAACGAGATATGACTGTTCATTGGATATATCAAATAGTTTGTTCGATACCATGTGTTGATATGTTCTACGGTCAATAGTATTGGAAATGTCAAACACTGTTTGTGGATGTCACCGGTAGTTCCGTTTTGCTCCATTTATGGGACCCACCGCTGCACCATTATGTAAGTTTATTTTAAAAAAAACGTGACTGTGATATTGTTACACTCAAATATAGCAGAATTTTTTGATTTTGCGATCTTCCCCACTTTTTGTACTTAGGCTTCATCAGTATATCTAAACATCATCGTTTACGTTTTGTTTATTTTATCGCACGCACCTCACAAATTCATAACATCAATGATAATACATGTTCTCATGTGTGACAATATCGCACGTCCCGTTTACATTTTCTTTTATAATTTGCATAATATATTCAAGTTCATATATTTTACCAGAAGAAGAACTCCGTTCTGTCAGTGGGGTTGGGTTACGATTGCAACCTTGCTATCAGTGTGAATATGAATGCAATGTGACATGCATGCGTATGTGCTATCACGTACGAACGTATAAGTAACATCATGTACATAAACATGTATTTCGTGCGTACGTATGTCACATACATATATACATACTTGCCTACATGGATACATTTATACGTTGATACGTAAATACGTAAATACATAAATACAAGTCTAAAGGCAGCTTATGACGCAAAAGTTATGTCGACCAGTGCCTAGAGGACCGGCTTATGTAGACCAGGCATATTTGTTTATTTAATACATTTTCCAAAGATGTAAAACTGGAACATTGTTTCTAATACTAATGTTTAATACATAATGAAAATTCATCAAAATATTTCAATAAATAAGGTATATTCAAAAAAAAATCAACCTATGCGTAGATTCCGATTTATGTAGACCGGAGCAACGCCGGAAGCTTCATATATTTAGGTAGCCTTTTTTGCGGAAAACCGCCGAATCTAGTAAACAGTAAAACAGTGTTGCGAAATGTAAACTAAGTCGAAGCCCAAGTTGTGTTTGATCACGGAATGTATCGATGCGATAACAACAAAGACCAACATTTTATAGACAGTATTGTGCATAAGAAACAAAAACAGCATTGCCGACGGGGGAGTATTTCATACGAGAACGATCTTATTCTCAAAAACGAGTCGAACGATATCTATCAATAGTAAAACATTACAACATCCGAAGGCGATATAAATTATTGGGATTGTTTATATTATGGATATTATTGTGGACAATATTTAGTAAGTCTGGATTGTATGAACATTATTATAATAAGCGGAAAATATACGGACATATGCGATGCATGATATTTCAGCGTGTGACTGAGTGTTCAGTTGTGTCTGTTTACGTCTGTGCCTGTTCAGTTTGTTGGCTTAATCTTTGAAACGAATTAATTCGGTAGCTTGCTATCATAGCGGTCGGTGTAGGAGCATTCCATCTACACCTATAATAATTACGTTTTATACTTTTCGTAAGAGTAGGTATTATCGGTATTACAAGTAAGCTGTGCGATAGTTACATATACATTGATGTTTACGACTACATACAACGGTTACATCATTAGGCTTAGGTTAGGCATAGCAATAATCCGTAGTATATTTGCTGACGTTTAAGTTTCGAAATCCAAGAGCTACAGGACACATTTAATGAATTGTCTTAACAATTCTTAAGAACTTGTGTTATCAGGATATACTAAAAGTCACCTGGACGAGCGTTACACACATACATGTATATGCATGTCAACGATTACGTATAACGGTATATATATTGCCTATGGCAGTAATCCGTATCTAGTAACGTTTCGAAATCCAAGAGATTCCAGGCTCATTATAAGCCTCCAGGTACATAGGCCTACACCATTTGGAACTCCACATACAACCCTCAAGATCTAATAAATAACCTTCGCATACACTCACCTGAGAACCAACTGGACCCATCCATTAAAATTCAGGCTTCACCAAAAATTCCAACTGCATACAATTAATAAATACGTATAATCTGGGAGATTTTGTATGGAATACCGAGTTTCATAAAACAATAAAGAGAGGTGGTAGACTTATTTTAAATCATTTGTAATAGTAGCGTAGTTGTAGCGTACATGTAGTGAAATAACGCAGTGGCCAGAGCGTCAGACACGACTACGAGAACCTGGGTTTGAATCCTGTGCTACCTTGTGACACATTGGGCAAGTGTGTTCACTCTACATTGCTTCAGTGTAATGAGTTATATGAATGAGCTTCTAGCTATAGACAGTGGTGGGTATTTGTGTATGAACAGTCTTTGCGCATTAATTGCAGCATAGCTGAGCTTCTCAGAGAAACAGGTCTGCCAGGGAGTAAAGTGTAAAGCCCTTTGAGCAATCCTGAAGATCGGATACAGTGATATTGAAGAATACACTAATATAGCTAGTTAAAAAACAAGTTAGCTTTCAATCAATTATGCCTTGCTTAGGAGCCCGTGTCGCTTGTTTACCATAATGGCACAGCCAATGGCATTTTAAGGATAATTGTATAAGCTGAATGCCCATGATGGTAATAATGATGCTATGTAAAGTTGTTTTAATACGTCACAAAATAATGTTGTATCATCGTTTTTTATTACACATATATAGAACATATACTATCATTAATGGCATATGTCTACACAATTGTGTATCACTTGTCTTCATTAGGTAGTCGTGAAAGAATCCTCTCACGATTTTCTACGATATAAAACATTAAATATAACTGAGCACCTATCGCTTATAGTTTAGTTACTACTGACGTCCTGGCATTCATTATTAACACGTGTTCTGTGTCGGTTGTATTGTGTTGTATACATATCAAATAAAGGTTCAAGTATAATGGGGGGAATTAGTTCAAAAAAATATTTAAGAGAAGATTACTTTCAATGAATGCAATCGCTCGTACGTTAATTCAAACAGTCATTTATTTAACACAAAACAGTATGTCATTGTATGCTGTTTGCAAGTCACCAATATCTGAACCATGCATGCAGAGAAACTTCAACGATACAAAAATGGCATCAATGCTGTGCAATAGATGACAGTGAATACAAACAGTTAATACAATCTTCATTTTCATGGCCTTGTCCTGACTGCCACAATGTCAACTTCACAAATTCCTTCTTCGAAGATAACGAAATCTAGACCGATAATCCTTTTGAGCCCATCAGTGGCAACAACCATAACTCGAAAGGAACAACTGCTAACAAGAAAACCTATAAACAGAAGAACAGACCAAACTTTCGGTGCATCCTCATAAACTGCCAAAGCATTAAAAAGAAAGCTGCAGACATCGAAGCACTAAACAATAATATAATCCAGACATAATCAGTGGTTATATTCCTCAGTTAAAAACGGACACATTTTCCCAGAACACTTTAATGTTTTTTAGAAAAGACAGGGAAACAAGCATTACTGGATGGGGTATTCCAAATACCCAAAGCTCATCTCATCACAACTCATCTAACAAACTTAAACACTAACAGTGAGAGCATTTGGACAGAAACTTGAATAAAAGGAATGAAACCCATAGTCATATGCACCTTCTATCATACCCCACATGACTCTCGAGGGACCCAAATTGAAGAACTATATCTATCTATGTCTAAATTAGGAAACAAGATAAACACCCATAATGTCATAATTACTGGCGATTTCAACGTTCCTAACATCAATTGGGAAAATCACCATGTCACGAATCCAACATTTTAATGAACCCACACGTAATGAAATGCCAACAATATCCTAGATATTGTCTTCGCAAATAGACCTGGGTTAGTACAGCAAGGCGTCACTGGGGTGACAAAGCTTTTAGCCAGCCAGGCAAAGAAAAAGCAGCCGCACAAAAAATGGGCTGGACATGCTTAGTGTTATGTGATGGCATTCATACAACTGGCAAGTTTACAATGCCATTGTTGTCATGCATTTGTTTAGACGTCTTTGCTTGGTTTTGCACCTGTTGAACAACTGCCCCTGGTCTTCAGATACGCACTGTAGTTGTCCAGATGTTGTAAACAAGGTGGCGTTGTGTTTTTCAAGAAATCCATGATTTTCAGTTTGTCTGAAAAGAAAAATGAAAACTGTGTATTACAAACACTTATTTATCCTGCAAAAACAATGGGACATAATCTTTACTGTTGAGGCTACCCATGATAAACTTAAAGTATGTCTGCTGTAGTTTGACAGATATATTTTTCACTATCAATAGGGTTCATATTTAAAACCAAAATATCTAAATCAATTTGTTTTAGCAAAAAGTGTATTTATCAAGTAATAAATAGCATGTAATTCATGTTTACATTGTTGTATTTTGTGATCTTCTGTATCTCCATTGCACTAACAAAGTGATATTCATAATTTAATTCAAGTGCCTGTGCATCTTGAAAGTATGTTTGTTCTTACTTGGCAAATTGCCCCTTGTTTCATTTCCTTCAAAGAAATGGCTGAAGAAGTTGTCCAGGAGATTGTTATCGACATCTTCCCAGTGGATGGCCTTTGCTGAAAATGACATCGTTATAATAATACATTTTGTTTTTAACTAATGTAAAATAAACAGTGACTGTTGAGGAACAATAATGGAAACAATAGTTCTGATTGAGGAACAATAATGGAAACAATAGTTCTGATTACCTGGTCTATCACGTATTAGTATTAAATTATAGATTGCATTATACGAAATAGTAAAATAAACATGTTAATGTACTCATCCGTCATCAAACTACTTTTAATATGTTCCTATTCAAGAATGTTATTTGTGAATTTGCAAGACTTCTTTAATTCCTTGCCAAAATATATGTACCTCTTTTCTTCTCGCCATTGGTGTCAATCGCTGGAGCTACAATTACACTCGTTAATTGACAACAAATACAGATGCAACAAACAGTTATTAACAATATTATAAACGAATGAAGGCACTGTCTGAAGTCTGTGTGTGTGTGGTGTGTATTAATTATTATTTCCCCATTCATACATGTTTTCATAACAAATTATTAATATAATTTTACAATGTATGCGAAATAAAACAAATGTCAACACCTGAACCGTAAATCTTCCAAATTAAATATTTTTACAATTTAGCTATCAAAAATAATAAGTTACGCATATTAGAAACATACAAAATGTGTCAATTATGTGTATCACTGTGCAGACCACATTGTTCAAAGACCACATGTGTTAACTGCCACTGTAATACAGTATAATATACTACATTAATAATGATGCAACATACTTACCTTTTGAGTTGGTAATCCTGACATTAAACTTGTCTTCAGCCGAAAAAAGAAACGATACAATTTTTTTTTAACTAGTGCTAAGCAGGAATAATATATAGAGGAAATGATGGAAAACGGTGTTGCAGAGAGCATGGATCAATAAGGTCAATAATAGAAGACTGAAAGAAACAATGGAGACCAAATGAAGGCCAACCTCACACTGGATTACTGGGACAATGAGCAACGACTAGTAATTATATATACCTCATCATACTATCAGTCCATGGTAGTCATACAACGCAAGCAAATTCGAGCAAACATATCTAACATTCTGTTTTAATGTTGCTGAATTTTGTTAAATCTCTAACTCACTTAGTAAAATGCAAAAACAAGTCTAATGATGTAGATTCGTCCACAGTGAATGCAAATCTAAATGTCCAGTCATTCAGATGATATTGCATTTGTAGCCTGACCATTTATTTCCATGGAATGAAATTATATCGTTGGGCATCAATCACACACTCTTTTCAGAATGATTTCACTGAAATTTACCATAACTTAACATATATTGGTGACAGTAACCATACAATCTGTTGGCCTCTTGGCAGATGCATTGTCTTCTTCTTTGGCATGTTTGCCATTCAGCACTGGGGCCTCAGCTATAAATACAACAGATTCCATAAATATTTAAATTGTATATAATTTGTAATAATATACTGTTGAGTAAAATTTCAGGTGTACATTTTTGTCTAGATAGTATACTGTATAACCATAGGTTCATACGGTGTTATTTGAATTATTGTCTGAAACCTCAGTGCATTTCATTGTCAACAATCAAGATAAACATTTTAATGTTACAAAATAATGTCTTAGCGCATCTTGGATGCCTAATAGACGCACCGGTTTGCATCATTCACGACAACTTGCACGGTTTATCGCTCTTTTCAAGCCTCTTGCTAAGCCGGCGGCTACCGGCACCGATTTGTACTGGTGTGGGTAATATTCGTGAAGTCTAATCAATTTGCAAATTTTTACCAAAACTTCATCAAATTCGCTCATAAGACATGTATGTTTTTTTCTAAGGCGTATTATTTAAAATGTCTTCAAACAAAATATAGCATCAAATTGTTTTCAGTAAGTACTTAAGAAAATGAATTGCTTAAAATAGAACACGAAATATCAGTGGCTGTTCGGCGCACGTGCGCTCGAGTCGTTTACGAGTATACAAGGTCCTATCCCTATGATATAATATAGAAGTGTGTGAAACACGGGCGTCCATCGCAAGCCTAACTAGTCTAGTAACAAGTCTAACATCAAAACTGATCCGTTGTAATGCAGACCGCGTGTATTATGATCACAAATAAAGTGTCCAATCGATGTCGTAACAGCAGCTAATTTTAGTTACAAATAAACTCATATTTGTTTACAACAACAAAACTGTTAACAACTGCACACACAATTACCACGTGCGCTCGAGTCGTTTACGAGTATACTAGGTCCTATCCATAATATAGGACACTTCTATTATATTATAGGGATAGGACCTAGTATACTCGTAAACGACTCGAGCGCACGTGATTCGGCGTGCCACCAATTCTCTGTCACGCTGAATAGTTACATAAAACCAGGACATTATTATAATGTTTTTGCAACATCCACACAATCTATTATATACTATTAGTTGTAATTATGCGTTTTCAAATTACTTGCAAAAAAGTCCTACTCTTGACGAAGAAAAACTCCAGTCAAAGCCAACGGCAATGCATTTGAAGTGCTGAAAGTGGTCACCGCTTTACGGCATATCACGTAAAACTTCATTAAACTTCACATGCTTATGTAACTACGTATTTACGAATACAATAAATATATATGTGTAATTACGTTAACAGCTATACTGTGATACATGTTTATGTAGTACATTTAACAATTTAGTGAATGCTGTAAAATTAATTCATAAATATAGATTTATAAGAACTTTGACCCAGTATACATAACCCAGCACACAATATACTCAAAAATATGCACGGCGCTGGAAATCACTTAAGGTGTTGTTCATTTAAAACATTAATTACGCACAGTACTTCACTGTCATATGAACTGTGTGCACAAGCAATGGTACTGATACATTCAATTGTGTTAGTTGTGAACTAACAAGTCGAATCTTTATGTAGACCAGTTTTGGCCTTTAGGAGTGTGTGTGTGTGTGTGTGTGTGTGTGTGTGTGTGTGTGCGTGCGTGCGTGCGTGCGTGCGTGCGTGCGTGCGTGCGAGCGTGCGTGCGGACGTGTGTGGCGTGACTGTGTGTGTTTGTGTGTGTGTGTGTGTGTGTGTGTGTGTGTGTGTGTGTGTGTGTGTGTGTGTGTGTGTGTGTGTGTGTGTGTGTGTGTGTGTGTGTGTGTGTGTGTGTGTGTGTGTGTGTGTGTATGTGTATGTGTATGTGTATGTGTGTGTATATAGGGGTATGTATGTATGCCTTGTTCCTTTGGGAGCACCATGGTGTAAATGTTTATTCATTAATATTCATTAATTCGTTAACTTTGACGACGCCGACGTGTGGTTTACAGGACTACGGAATTTCGCCGGACTGACGGGAGCACTGCTGCTGGTGGGGATCCTCGCCAACGCTTACCTACTGCGGCTGACCAGTCGGAGCCGTTTTCCGGTTTGCTGGGAAGCGGTTCGTCTAAGTCTGCGCTATGTATGTGTCATCGACTTGTTTCTGTGCTTCGTCTTTACCTCAGTCATTATGTGGCTATGGGTGAACTTTCACACAGGATGTGGCGTATCTTTGTCATTGCGTTGCGCACGGTTCGATAGCAAACATTTGTGGCGTTTGGGAATCCTTTTCGTGGGCAGCGGCGTTGTTGTAGTTTGCCATCAAGAGTGTTTGTTGCACACGTTCCAACACGAGACATCATTGATAAATCAACACAGCGGTCGCACCTTGAAACTATTGAGAGACAACGCCATAGTCGGTGCAATCTGCGTTGTTAGTTACTCATTTCTGCCGAGATTTGCGCCGGATATTCATCTATCTTTTTGTATCGTCGACGGTTGGATGTCGTCACGGACCGTCTGCCTGTTTCCTCTCTCGGTCGCTGTCAATGTCATCCTTGGTGTTGTAATACTCTCGCGAACATCGCCACCGGAAGTTGACTCTGAACGACAGGATGTGATGCAAGCCACCGGTGGTGACTTTTCTGACAAAGCAATAGACTCCCTCCCGCTGCATGATTATGAAAATAATTTTGACAAAATAACACATTCCAGATGGAATAGATTTCTTATAGCGGCGAGCGCATCAGTTCTAACGTGGTTCGTTTTGGTGGCGCCAATGGCATTTCCTGGCAATCTTCTTGAAACCGTCTTTGTGATGGTCAGTGTATCGACTCTATACAGCGTCTGGAGTGCCTGCTCTCTGTTCAGATATTGGACGTAGGTGAGGCAAAACCATTGATAGGATTGTCGTTTTTATTGTAATATTGACTGTCGTATATAACACATTGACATCAGGATGTCGCGGAGAAAGCCACTATAGAGACTGCAATGACTATTACCGTCAGAGGAAGTATACATCGTTACAGAGATTGAGCCTGCGTGTATTCGTCGCTGCACGGTCTTATAACTCACACGGTTGCCGGAACGACAGAACGGTAGAGCTCTGTCTCCAATGACGTGTACATCAACTATAAATTGTGTCATGTAAAAAGTTGGCCAGTTCACGATGTGAAAAAGATGTGTGTGTGTGTGTGTGTGTGTGTGTGTGTGTGTGTGTGTGTGTGTGTGTGTGTGTGTGTGTGTGTGTGTGTGTGTGTGTGTGTGTGTGTGTGTGTGTGTGTGTGTGTGTGTGTGTGTGTGTGTGTGTGTGTGTGTGTGTGTGTGTGTGTGTGTGTGTGTGTGTGTGTGTGTGTGTGTGTGTGTGTGTGTGTGTGTGTGTGTGTGTGTGTGTGTGTGTGTGTGTGTGTGTGTGTGTGTGTGTGTGTGTGTGTGTGTGTGTGTGTGTGTGTGTGTGTGTGTGTGTGTGTGTGTGTGTGTGTGTGTGTGTGTGTGTGTGTGTGTGTGTGTGTGTGTGTGTGTGTGTGTGTGTGTGTGTGTGTGTGTGTGTGTGTGTGTGTGTGTGTGTGTGTGTGTGTGTGTGTGTGTGTGTGTGTGTGTGTGTGTGTGTGTGTGTGTGTGTGTGTGTGTGTGTGTGTGTGTGTGTGTGTGTGTGTGTGTGTGTGTGTGTGTGTGTGTGTGTGTGTGTGTGTGTGTGTGTGTGTGTGTGTGTGTGTGTGTGTGTGTGTGTGTGTGTGTGTGTGTGTGTGTGTGTGTGTGTGTGTGTGTGTGTGTGTGTGTGTGTGTGTGTGTGTGTGTGTGTGTGTGTGTGTGTGTGTGTGTGTGTGTGTGTGTGTGTGTGTGTGTGTGTGTGTGTGTGTGTGTGTGTAGTATGTATGTAGTAAAGGCTAACAGATTTGAGAGAAATATATCCTAAATATTTCGAGATTGACTCATAATAAAGACATTTATCTGGAAAATTACTTTGCGAAACTCATCTACCATTAGAACATATGGAAACAGACCAGACGAGTTACTCGGGAAACCTGAAAAAACGTAACCAAATGTCGAGCGTTAAATTGCAGTCGTTCGTGCCTGTCCACGAACGACTGCATCCATGCTACACTATATTTCGACAGTAGCCGTTCGTGGACACCAAAATTCGTATATATTTTATTTAGCTACGCAAACATATATAATTCGACATATAACTATTAATTAGTATATAGAAGATGTTTATAATGTAATAATATATGAAAAATAATTGGTAATATGCATCGTAAGGCCAGCTGTTTTTAAGATTGGGCGAAGATGTCGTTCACATAATACTATATATATATATATATATATATATATATATATATATATATATATATATATATATATATATTATATATATATATATATATATATATATATATATATATATATGTATATATATATATATATGTACGACTGGATCCGCACGTATACGGCAACCACCAAGGAAGAACTTAGAAGGAAGCTATGGAACGACACACGAGCTAGGACTGAAAATGAACGCCGGGAAGTCGAAGATGACATATAGCTTAGGTGAGTTATATAAGAGTATGTTGCATGGTATCTGCAGCAAGGGTTGCTGTTATCTCGCTTGAGCGTATGAAATGGGTTCACAAGGGATGCAGTGGTATGAAGGGTAGGTTGCAGGTAGTGAGCGCACCAATTGTAATGCAATATATGTCAGGGAGAGGTACCACCTGCGGAGGCGATAGAAGATGACCAGAAGGTGGTTGGATAGATATGCAACATAGTAGACATATTCTGCCACATGAGGGGGACCTACCGAGTTCGAAGGATGGGGAAGACGAACACCGAGGGTCAGATGGACACAGCATATGTCAGGGATATCTATCGTATGACATGGACAATGGCGATATATCACGAGGAAAGAAAGAAAACTGAGATAAGGGTGGTAAGTTGGATGGATTGCGCATGCAGACCATTGCATAGCTTAGAAGGAAGGAAGCGGGGACTAGTGGACATGTCACTAGAAGAAACAAACAAGCTAACTGTGAATGGGATGGTAGTGGTAAGGTATAATAATAGCGTCACACATGAATACACGCGCGTGTATTGATAACAATTGAAATTAATATGGTCTTACGAACATCACTGCACGATTTATTTATAACACAATACAGTAAAACGTAATATCAGTGTTACTGGTGGTCATTACGCCATTAAAATAGCAGACAACTGACTGTTATTGATTCCAAATATTTACAAACTCATAACGCCGAGGTGTTTGTAGGTATATGTTCTTAAAGGTATTATGTTTTGCGAGGATAAAATCAATTCTTTAAAATGACATGACGTAACATTGTCGAGAAATACACTGCTTTTCGAGCTTACACGTCTGTTGACAAACTGCATACTGTCAATACCATCGTGACATGCATGCCATCCATACCATCCTGGCTTCCGTAATGTCAATATCGCCATGGATTTCATATAATCAATACCGTCGTTTGCATGGTTAGCATAGCATCATCATCATCATACTTTGACTACAAATATGTTGTTAAACAATTAAGTCTCTTCTTTATTCCTGATGCTTCACGTTTGTATGGTGTCTTTCTTATGGCCCAACTTTGTCTTGTGTCAAGGTCTTTGTTTACCTGTTGACAGAAATGTTGGTGCTACAGTTGAGCAAAGACAATAGTTGTTAATATGAATGTACAACACAAAGTATCATCTTATATGGTTTACTTAGATGCGTATTTCATCACGGCAAATATATCAATACATAATTTTAGTTTAATTAGTCATCCATCACTCAGTGTAACCTTCCAATATATTTTTGAAGTAACACAACAGAACTGTGAAACGTATGTATACCATACCATACCATACCATACCATACCATACCATACCATACCATACCATACCATACCATACCATACCATACCATACCATACTATACATACCATACCATACTCATACAACATACATACATACCATACATACCATACCATCATACTACTAACACATACATACATACTACATACCATACATACCATACCATACCATACCATACCATACCATACCATACCATACCATACCATACCATACCATACCATACCATACCATACCATACCATACCATACCATACCATACCATACCATACCATACCACACCACACCACACCACACCACACCACACCACACCACACCACAACACAACACAACACAACACCACAACACAACACAACACAACACAACACAACACAACACAACACAACACAACACAACACAACTTAATATAGTGATGTACATAATAATAATTTAATTAATAACAAAATAGTACTGATGCTAATAATAAGAAAAGAGTAATATTAATGATAATACTTATACTATGGAAACAGTTTATTACTATGCATAATCTAGTTTAATAAAAGTTGATGTGAGAAATGATACAATTATGAATTAATAGTGTTCATCAAGCAAGAATAAAAATTTCTTAATAGGCAAATCCTAGTATGACTTTATCATACATTGTTTGAGATTGTGCCTTTTATTTAGCGATAGGTGCAATACATTATATAGATGCAATAGTACGGTATGAAGTTTATGAAACAATCCATGTTTTTTATTTCTGTTCTTATGAAACATAAATGAATAGTATTGCTTTGTCTGATTACATGGCTGTGAAAATCATTGTTTTTCATGGCAGATGCTAAAAGGTATTTTTAATATTGTTTTTCATTATTTTATCATATAGCTGATATCCTTGAATTGAAATGTTCTAATTTAAGAATATTGAACTTGTTAAAGATGGGATCAGTGTGTGCTATAAATTTGCATTTATCGATCAATCGAACAGCTTTTTTGAAGTTTAAACAGTCTGCTTATGTTAGTTAAATTGACACGAATGTTACATACCAAGCAAGTAGACCAAATGATAAATGGGGTTGAATGAACTAAGGCAATATATATTTGTTTTAATGTACACAATTGTAGCGGTGGCTTGATTTTATTAATTATTGCTAATAACTGGGCAATTTGTTTGCATTTTTAATTTGTATTTTTCTTCCAGTTAAGGTTTTTATCAATCCATATACCTACAAATTTGAAGTGATCAACAAATTCTATTTTACTACCATGTATAATAATTTCCTCAGGATTGAGTATCTGATTTTGAGTGTTTTGAAATAACATGCATTTAGTTTTACCTACGTTAAGTAAAAGTTTGTTGGCACTTATCCAATGAGAATTTTTTTGAGTTCAGAATTTAACTTTAATTACTTAGGTATTTGTTTTTAAAGAGTAGGTTTGTATCATCCACAAACAGTATGAATTGAGCTGTATGTGATGATATAGGCATATCATTTATATAAATAAAAAATAGTGGTGATCCTAGAATGGATCCTTGTGGGACTCCACATTTTGTACTTCGATAATCAGACATTGTATCTTTGTTTATAACAAATTGCTTTCTACGTTCAAGGTAGCTTTTAACAAGTTTATGTGGGACCCCTTTAATACCATAGTGCCATAGTTTATCAAGCACAATGTTGTGATGTAATGTGTCAAAGTCAACGAACACAGCAAGAGCATAATGTTTGTCATTTAAAGCATTTATTACGCTATCTATTAGTTCCAGAGTGGCATGTTCAGTTGAACTTATTTTACGAAACCCATATTGGGATGTAAACAGAATATTGTACTTTTCGAGAAAGCTGTGGAGACGATTGTCTATCAATCTTTCAAACACTTTGGAGAATGCAGGTAATTGTGAGATGGGCCTGTAGTTTGTAAACAAACTGGAATCTCCAGATTTGTAAAGAGGTATCACTTTAGCCATTTTTAGATCATTAGGAAATATACCGGAACGTATCATAGAATTAAACATTTCCGCCATAGGTAAGGCAATGCTTTCCATAGATTTTTTCATCAATTTAGTTGATATATTATCAAATCCAGTACCTGGTTTTGATTTGCTATTTTGTATGATGTTAATTATTTCTGCACAAGTGGTTTCTTCCATAACTAGACTACTTGGCAACTGATTTTGCATGTAATCGGTATAGTTATTTGTAGTTTTTATTTTATCTGCTAACGTTGGGCCAATATTAGCAAAATAATTTGGTTTTCGATTTGGAATGATGATGGTAAATTTTGCTTTTTCCTTACATGAAGAATGTTTCAAATTTATGTTCGTCCACGTTTGCTTTATGTTATTTGTAGATTCTGTAAATTTACTGTTCCAGTATTGAGATTTGGCGTTACGAATAACCCTGTTCAATATGTTTCTGTATTTCAATATTATTAAAAGTTTGGTCCCTTTAAAGTGAATGCGTTTTTTACTCAAATGATCCTGAGTACATATGGATTTGAGTATGGCTTGTGTTATCCATGGGTGTTTTTTTTATTAAATTATTAAAGTTGTCAATATTTGACTTGTTAAAAATTCCTTCATTTTAATCAGTTTCGGTGCATATATCTTGTTGTAGGCTTTGCGATTGTGGGAATGAAGCCATCCACAGATAACGATGTGTTTGTTTTCATTTTGCATTCGCTTCGTTATTAGGTCAAGGTCTTGAGTAAGTAAGTTATGAGTATTTGGGTCTGGCGATTTATAAATTGATACTATTAATAAGTTCTTGTGAGTGGCATCATGGATGTTATTTTAAATTTCACTAAATAGATAATCATAGTAACTAACGTTATTGCAGGTATTTAAGAAAGTAAAATTGTTCCTTATTTTAAAGTTTATGCCATTTTTAACGTATATACATAAGCCACCCCTTCTTTAATTGTAGGTTTGTGTTTGCACACCAATTGGTATCTTCAAAATTTGTAGTCGTTGTAGATTTTCATTTAACCAGGACTATTGTATGGTTATTACATCAAAGGTTAATTTGTTTGTGGGGTTTAGTTCATAGAGTAAAGCTTCAAGCTGTGCTTTGTTTTTTTTTAGTAAGCTTCTTATATTAATGTTTAAGACAGATCATTTTTGTATAATGATTTTGTCTAATTAATAACGCGAGTTCATCTCGGGAATAATTTTGTGATTCAATTGATCTTCATCTTTCTAATGAATGATATTTACATAACAATGAAATGATGAATATTGTTAGTGTTGTAAAAAGTTGATATATATATATATATATATATATATATATATATATATATATATATATATATATTTTATTGTTATTGTGTCAGGCGAAATTGAAGACCACCAGTATACATTCGTTGCATAGGCGTATGCATGTTTTGGTTTCCGTGCACTGTAAACACACGCACACACACACACACACACACACACACACACACACACACACACATATATATATATATATATATATATATATATATATATATATATATATATATATATATATATATATATATGTGTGTGTGTGTGTGTGTATTTACAGTTAATGCATAAACCAAACCATGCATACGCCTATGCAACGAATGTATACTGGTGGTCTTCAATTTCGCCTGACACAATAACAATGATCTTATTCTAATTCCTGCCAGACGTTATCCATATTGTAATGTGCAGATCACATATTTAATTAAATTTGTGAAATTTACTACAGCTTCATTGAATAAAGAACTTACAATTTCAACAACGTAAATACTGTTTACTGTAAATTCACTAGCAAGTTTAATCTCGTTAAGCATTTTATCTCTGTACATAATTATAAACATATGATAAACATTAAATTACTAAAATTAATATTGACAAATAAATTAAGATGTAACACTATATTCTAGAAAGACACAACATTTCGTGCAGATGCAGTATTGTGACTTTTTCAAACCTTTCACGTATACATACTAGCGAGGCTGCAAACGCAACATCAATTGTTTGTTTTAATAAATATAATTTGCAGTCATAAGTCATAACACAATGCCAATGCCGATGCCCACTGGGACACTGAATTTAATCAAGTTAATTACTTGTGCTAGTTAAGCAAGTCCATGTAAACAGAAGGCAAACATGGACGAAAGTGACTTACCTTGAAAACAGACGCGTCGCAACTGCAAAACCTGGTATGTGACCACTGCCACAGCATGGTGGATTTTGCCGTATCGGGGTGCGGAAAGTCTTGGTCAGAGACAACGGAGGAAGGGTTTACTTTCCAATGTTTAGTATTTTGGAAAGTGTTACAACAGAATTAGCAAGGCTAACAGATATTGTGAAGGGTTGGAGACGAGAATGACGAAAGAATAGAGAGCGATGGCAAGGATAGAGATCGGTAGGGACAAGACGGATGAGGAAAGGAGAATGAGAGGAGGGAGGAAAACAATTGGAGAAAGAACAACAGAAAACATGACATGCAGGAAGATGACAGGTGAGAAAGTGACAGTAGAGAAGGAGGAAGGGACAATGGGACAGGAGATGAGAAAAGTAGAAGCGACAGGAGGAAAGACGAAGGGAAGAAAGGAAGTGAGAGTAAATATGACCAAACGGAAGTCAATAACAAGGATGATGACAGGAAGAAAAGAGGCAGGAAAGAAAGGAACAACAGAGAAGGGGCAGGGGACAAGTCAGCAAACAGGGAGATGAAAAACGGAGGAGCTACTCTGAAGCAGTGATCGAGGGGGCATTGAGAACAGAAAGGGTACTTATGGGAGACTCCATTTTGCGAAAGACAGACAGGACATTAAGCAAAGGAGAAGACGTTGTTGTTTGTCTTCCGGGGGTTAACGTATTATGGCATGGCCAGGGAGGATCTATATTAGTACATCATCATAACAGCTACATACATAAGATAATTATTTGATTAGGTGCCATTGTTAGTAAAAAAATAAGCACGCGTTTTAGTAGGAAACCCAAGTTTGGTTATATAGGTAGTGTCTAACGTATCCGCTAAGGAATCTTTTGATTAGGGACGAACAATGCAGACAGGGAGGGAACAACCAGGATAGTATAGAGATACAGACAGTTGGTAGAGACACTGAAGAAGACAAGAGTTGAACATATTATTCTCTCAGGCATCTTGCCAGTGATGAGGGGAAGGGGAGCAACGTATAGAAACTGCAAGAGGATGGTAATTAGCGCACTAGTAGAGCAGATGTGTGAAGAACAAGGAGTTGGATTTGTAGATTTGTGGGGATACTGTGTTGGGAAAGAAGACATGTATATGAGAGATGGCCTCCATCTAAGCGGTAAGGGCGCAGCAGTGTTCTCCGAGAACCTGCTTCGATCGATGGACAGTTGAAAAATGTTGCAACTGTTTAAACTAGTTTTGCTGGGGGATATACAGAGAAGCCAACTACTAGAGGCATAGATAATTATAGCAAAAGAAATCAGCAAAGAACAGCCTGGAAAGCCCTACGAAATTTGGTTATAACTGTGTTTGTTTAAATGCAAGGAGCATAGTAAACAAAAGAAATGAACTAAACATTATGGTAGAATATATTGACCCTCACATAATAGGTATAACTGAATCTTGGGCCACCCCCGGTATATCAGATGCCGAATTAGGAATGACAGGATTTGTAATGTTTAGTAAAGATATATTAGGAAGAAAGGCAGGCGGAGTTATTTTATATATTAAAGAACCCATCCATGCTTATGAAATAAAATTAGAAAAAGAAACAGGACTTGAAGAAGCTGTCTGGTGTAATATAATTATAGGAAACTCAACATTAACTGTTGGGTTAGTGTATCAGAGTCCAAACATAAGCATAGAAGAGAATGAAAAAGTACATTACGCTATTCAAGAAGTGAGTAAACGGGACTGTATTATTATGGTGGATTTTAACCATGGACATGTACAATGGATATCTGTACAGAGTACTGGGAGAGAAGATAAAGAGTTTTTAAATTTAGTAAAAGATAGTTTCCTTTCTCAACATGTATTAGAACCAACCAGGGGCAAGAACGTGTTGAACATAGTTTTGAGCTCACAGAAGGAATTTGTTGATAATGTCAAGGTATGTGAGCCACTGGGATGTAGTGATCACAACCAGATACATTTTATCATCAAAGTAAAAGGAGAACGGAATAGAAAAATAGGGTACAGGAAAAAAATTCACAAAGGAAAATATAAGGACATGAGGGAATATTTATATAGACTGGAATAACACACTGAAGAATAAGACAGCAACAGAATGCTGGAATATCTTAAATGGCGAATTTGACTGCGTCGTCGACACATTTGTCCCCTTGAAAAAACAGGGGAAACGGTCAAAGAAGAAACACTTATCGAAGGAAGCCATTAGAAAAATCAAGTACAAGCAAATGATGTGGAAGACATATAGATATACTGGAAGTGAAGAAGACTATGCCATTTATAAAGAAGCACTTAATCAAGCTACAGCTGAAATTCAAAATTCAAGGAGAAGATACGAACAAAACTTTGCTTTTAATATTAGACATGACAGCAAGAGGTTTTATACATATGTTCGAAGTAAACAGAAAGTTCAGGATAAGGTGGATCCTCTAGAAAGTAGTGATGGAAACATAGTAAA
The DNA here is from genome assembly GCA_025642075.2 of Ridgeia piscesae. Taxonomy (NCBI): domain Eukaryota; kingdom Metazoa; phylum Annelida; class Polychaeta; order Sabellida; family Siboglinidae; genus Ridgeia; species Ridgeia piscesae. The sequence continues at coordinate 29,854 of JAODUO010001546.1, forward strand.
AGAGGGATTCTTAATGGCAGAAAACCTAAATGAGTACTTTAGTTCGGTGTTTACCAGGGAAGATATTAGTATATTACCAGTACTAGAGACTAAGTTTGAAGGGAGAGAGTCTGACTATTTAGGACAACTAATTGTAACCCCAAAATGGTAGCTATGAAAATAAGAGATATGAAGGATAATAAATCACCTGAAGTGGATGGGATTCCTCCCAAGTTACTATTGGAAATTGTAGAACAAATCAGCATACCGCTTTCGACAGTTTTCAATTTGCATTAGAGGAAGGAATAGTTCCGTTAGAATGGAAAGAAGCAAACATTATACCATTATTTAAAAAACGTTCGAGAAACAAGTCAGAGAACCATAGACCAGTGAGTTTAACATCGGTGATTTGCAAACTATTAGAAAGACTAATTAAAGATCACATGGTTGATTTTCTTGTTAAAAATTAATTGATAAACGCATCTCAGCATGGGTTATATTAAAAGCTAGGTCATGCTTACCAAATGTGTTGTGGTTTTTTTGGAAGATGTCACAAATTGAGTAGATGAGGTATCACCAGTAAATATAATCTACTTAGATTTAAAAAAAAGCCTTGATAAAGTGCCACATCAAAGATTACTACTTAAACCATGGCATAGGAAATGGTATGATTAACTGGATAGAAAAATATATTTAATTAATAGAAGACAAAGAGAAGTAGTTTCAAACTGGAAATTGGTTTTGAGTGGAGTTCCGCAGGGATCAGTATTGGGACCTATTTGATTCTTAATATATATCAATGATTTGGATGATGACATAACAAGCAAGGTGTTGATGTTTGCGGATGACACAAAAGTGTTTAGGAAAATTAAAAGTGATGCAGATAGACAGCATTTACAAGATGATCTTAATAAGTTGACAGAATGGTCTGAGAAGTGGCAAATGCTGTTTAATTTTTGGAAGTGTAAGTGCAGGGAATGAAGATGCACAATATACAATGGGTGGTACTGTACTAAATACTACCTAAAAAGAAAACGACTTAGGTTTAACTATTAGTGCTGACATGAAGGTATCAGAGCAGTGTGGAATTGCAGCAGCGAAGGGAAACCAAATTTTTGGATTAATTAGGCGAAATATAGTATACAAAGAAAAAAGAACTAATAATACCGCTGTGTAAAGACGATAGTTAGGCCTCATTTAGAATATGGTATACAAGCATGGAGGCCATATCACAAGAAGGATGTTGATATGCTAGAAAGAGTAAAAAGGAAAGCAACCAAAATGATACAAAAACTCGGAATATTAGTTATGAAATGCGTCTAAAAGAATGTAGTTTAACAACACTAGAAACCAGAAGATTGAGAGGAGATCAGATTGAGGTGTTTAAAATATTGAATGGGTATGAAAATATTGACAGAAATATTTTTTTCACAGTCAAGGAAGAGAGAAGGACTAGAGGACATGGAGTTACATTAGCAAAGAGGTAGTGTAAACTAGATGTTAGAAAATTTTCATTTTCACAAAGAATAATAAACGAATGGAACAGACTATCAGCTGATTTTGTAAGTGCTAGTAGTTTTAATATATTTAAAAATAATATTAACATATACCTAAGACGGGCGGGGTATACTTAGATAGATAGGTTGGACTCTCGATAAGCCAAATGGCTTCTTAGTCCACACCTGCCATCTAGAAATAAATCTCTAGGTGGCAATCTTATTAAATCTTGTTAAACATATATTTGAAGAGGGGTCATGGCCTGCCCCAATTAATGACAATTTGGAGGGTAGACTTTGAAACCATAACTGCATGCCTGATTCACAGAATGACAAGTTGCAGAGGTTACATGGGTGCCTGTGTAGGACTTCCCAATCCCACTTTTTGGCAAAGAAATTTGTTAATACTCAAATGGGATCAAATTATACAAGGCGCAAGAATCCGCTGGTTCCGCCTTAGGCGATAAGTATCGACCAGGCTGCAAACCAAGGGGTGACAGGGCAAATAAATAAATAAATAAATAAATAAATAAATAAATAAATAAATAAATAAATAAATAAATAAATAAATAAATAAATAAATAAATAAATAAATAAATAAATAAATTAATAAATAAATTAATTAATTAATTAATTAATTAATTAATTAATTAATTAATTAATTAATTAATTAATTAATTAATTAATTAATTAATTAATTAATTAATAAACAGATAAATATATATATATATATATATATATATATATATATATATATATATATATATATATATATATATATATGTGTTTGATGGCTAGTGCATATTAATATATCAACACAAGGGTGCAATATGACAGAGATCGACGTGATGAATATTAAGATCTCAAGTTGCGGTCAACCAAGCAATTTATCTAGTGATTTTCCACTGGGTAGTCGGAAGTTTATATCTGAACTCGTATATTAATTTTACTACTAGACCGATGTAGTGTTTTAAGAGAGGGAAGTGATCAGTCTCGCCTATAAATTTGTTTTTATGAACTGACAAAGTGGGGGGGACATTTCTTATGCTGTCCTCCTCAAGCTGATAGGTGAGGACACGCACCCCCTCGTCCCCCACCGTGCTGTGTAGAACTTCCCAATCCTATATTTGGGCAAAGAAATTTGTCAAAAGGGAATAAGTTACATAAAGTGCAGCAAGCAGACGGAGGGGTGAAAGTGCAACACAAATTTCATAATAATTTTTAATGTGCTTGATGGCTAGAGCCCGGCTGCGGCGCTGCCCGGCATGATGATTATTAAAGTAAGATCAAGTTGCGCGCTATGGCCAGCCAGGCAATTTATCTAGTTGATTTTCTAATGGGTGGTGGGTACTTCATATCGCGAGTTTTTTGTCTAGCTACTAATCGTATGAAGCGGCTTTTAAGAGAGAGGAGTGGTGAGTCAGGCTACATGCCCCGCATTATCCACCAGTAAAGTGGATTACTAATACCCCAGACACATCCTACACATAACCACTGACCGAGTGATAGATTCGTAGCTGGCATTTAGTTGTAGACGATCCCCACATATTGCGAAACACCCATAGCATCAAAACTCAAAAGTTTCTTCGCATATTAAGTCAGAAATATCACATAATATTTCACAACAGATGAGGTAACTGGTATCGTTGAAACTGTAAATTAAGTGCGGTTCAGAAGTGAACTCTTCGACTGAACATGTTTTAGTGATAACGCAGGGTTATTAACGAAGGCTTTCATCATACCACAGTCACACAGTCACAAAACATCAAAGGCAAATAACATATAATAACTTACATATAATATACATATACATATAATATATATATATATATATATATATATATATATATATATATATATATATATATATTGTGTATATGTGTTATATATATATATTGTGTGTGTTGTTGTGTGTGTGTGTGTGTGTGTGTGTGTGTGTGTGTTGTGTGTGTGTGTGTGTGTGTGTGTGTGTGTGTGTGTGTGTGTGTGTGTGTGTGTGTGTGTGTGTGTGTGTGTGTGTGTGTGTGTGTGTGTGTGTGTGTGTGTGTGTGTGTGTGTGTGTGTGTGTGTGTGTGTGTGTGTGTGTGTGTGTGTGTGTGTGTGTGTGTGTGTGTGTGTGTGTGTGTGTGTGTGTGTGTGTGTGTGTGTGTGTGTGTGTGTGTGTGTGTGTGTGTGTGTGTGTGTGTGTGTGTGTGTGCATATATTACGTAGCTGCATAATAAATGTAGTGTATATGTGACAACGCTGCTGTCGGCGTCACCAAGGAGCCCGCGGACGGGCGAGCGTACAGGCAGACATGTTGACAGGCAGTTGTAATCATGCATGTACCTATATTCTTATGTAAACATATACACCTACGCTTTAGAATTATACATGTAAGTCTAACGAAGGTAAATAATATATAATAAAGTAAACATCAAGGAACACACATACACATTTATACATATTGACATAATATCCAGATACACATGTACGTATGTGTAAGTATTTTATCAGATCGACATGTGTCAGTTATTTGAAAGTTCTGAACGGGTATGTAAATAAAGTTTCAGCACATTCTAGTCCCTCTTAGTCACCAGGTGACAGCACTGTTGTCGTCGTCATCAAGTAGGTGCTGCCAATGCGGAATGTTTATTAACAAAACTACGGGTCGTCATGGTATAGGTGACACACAACACCGTAATTACGTGACAGCAGATATCAATCACTTTTGACAGCCCTATGAATTTTAAGTGGCTATTATGTGTGTTTTAAACAAGTATCAACGTTGACTGAAAAGACACTATTGTTGAAATGCACTATCACCCGTCTTTAAATCGTATTCATGTGGCGTCGTCTTGGCCGGCGTATTTTGTTTGTGCCGTTGAAGTATGCCTCTTTGTCGTTGCGGCTTCAATCAAAACGACAGGATTATTTACATCTCTTAGTTCTGCTGTCTTCTTCTGCATAGAGGTAGTGCTGTGAAAGCATGCATCAACTAGTCTAATTACACTGAGATTGAGCGTAAATACAGAAGAGAGACAGCAATAAAATGAATTTGTAATACTCAAGACACCTTCTTCACATAGCTACTGTCCGAGTGTTAGATTCGTCTCTGAGATTCAGTTGTGACCCCACACGTAGCCTTAAAAGTCAAAACTGTCTTCCAATATTTTGTCAGAAATATCACTTAATAGTTCAGATACAGTAACTGGTCGTGACAAATTAACAACAGGCGGGCGGGCGGCGGGCGGGCAGGCGGGCGCAGGCGGGCGGGCGGGCGGGCGGGCGGGCGTGTGACGGGCAGGCGGAGCGGGCGGGCGGGCGGGCGGGCGGGCGGGCGGGCGGGCGGGCGGGCGGGCGGGCGGCGGGCGGGCGGGCGGGCGGGCGGCGGCGGGCGGGCGGGCGGGCGGGCGGGCGGGCGGGCGGGCGGGCGGGCGGGGCGGCGGACGGACGGACGGACGGCGGACGGACGACGACGGACGGACGGACGGACGGGACGGACGGACGGACGGACGGACGGACGGACGGACGGACGGACGGACGGACGGACGACGGACGGACGGACGGACGGACGGAGGACGGACGGACGGACGGACGGACGGACGGACGGACGGACGGACGGACGACGGACGGACGGACGGACGGACGGACGGACGGACGGACGGACGGACGGACGGACGGACGGACGGACGGACGGACGGACGGACGGACGGACGGACGGACGGACGGACGGACGGACGGACGGACGGACGGACGGACGGACGGACGGACGGACGGACGGACGGACGGACGGACGGACGGACGGACGGACGGACGGACGGACGGACGGACGGACGGACGGACGGACGGACGGACGGACGGACGGACGGACGGACGGAGCGGGCAGGGTAGCTGTTTGGCCTACGTATATCATATTTTGTGTACATATATACATAATATATGAACACACCCACGTGTACACATCGATTAAAATTACTTGTAGCCGTATAGAATTTTACATACAAATCTAACGAAGGCTAATAACACTTTCAAACATATTTTCATAATATGCAGATACAAATATTCATAATTATTGTATCAGACCGACATGTGTCAGTTATTTGACAGTTGTCACCGGGTATGTTTAAGGTTCAACATATTCTAGTCCCTCTTAGTCATCATGTGACAGTACTGTTGTCGTTGTCATCGAGCAACTTTATTAGCAAGTGTACGGAACGTCGTGGTACTGGTGATTTAGAACATCGTAATTACCAGAAAGCAGATATAAATCACTATTGACAGACCAATGTATTAAAACTGGCTATAAAGTGTTAATTATCTACGGTGATCGATAAGAGTATATTGTTAAAATTCAGTAATATCAGTCTTCGTGTTTGTGCCATTGAAATATGCCTGACGGTTTCACTCAAAACGACAGGTTAGTGATATAATATTGTTCTGTATCTTCTGCTGCAAAGAGATAATGCTGTGAAAGCTTCGACTAGGCTAATTACACTGTAATTGAGCTTAATTGCACCGACAGTAGAGAGACAGCAACTACATATAACCACTGACAGAGTAATAGATTCATATATGTAATTCAGTTGTGGTTGATCCCAACACAATACGAAACATCCGAAGCCTCAATAAACAAAACAATACTCACTAAGCTATATTACAATAGGCGCTTCTTATTAGACCATTTTTGAAAGTAATGGCAGTTTTTAGGGGACATCTTAAACTAACCAGGATTAATAGGCAATCCAGGGAAACCAACGATGGCTTTCATACCGCAGCCACATAAGCGGTGACATATTAAAAGGATTTTAAGACTCTATAGGATATAATAGCTATATACTCATAGGCAGACATGCAGGCATGCATGCATGGGTGTTTGCGTGCAGGCAGGCAGGCAGGCAGGCAGGCAGGCAGGCAGGCAGGCAGGCAGGCAGGCAGGCAGGCAGGCAGGCAGGCAGGCAGGCAGGCAGGCAGGCAGGCAGGCAGGCAGGCAGGCAGGCAGGCAGGCAGTCAGGCAGGCAGGCAGGCAGGCAGGCAGGCAGGCACGCAGGCACGCAGGCACGCATGCTGGTAGGCACGCACGCAGGCATGCAGGCTGGCAGGCACGCACGCACGCACGCACGCATGTACGAACTCACGCACGTACGCTGTCAGGAAGGTAGGCAGGCATCAGGCAGACCGACAGAAAGACACACAGACAGACACATAGAGAGACAGTCAGATAAACATATGTGTATGTATGCATGTATATACGAATATACACATATAAACATACATACATGTATATTTAAATTAAAACTCGTTGTATGTTTTTAGAATACATACAAATCTAATGAATGGAAATACCATACAATAACAAAAACAAATATACAAAATTACTATATTTGATATATATATATATATATATATATATATATATATATATATATATATATATATAAAATATATATATATATACATACACCAGGAAATTTAAATAAAGGTGAAACACATTATGTATATTCATAGTAGCCAGATGACAGCACTGCTGTCGTCCACGTCAAGTAGGTGCTTCAAATGCGGAATTATTATTAACAAGAAAACGGTTCACAGATGATGCACGACGCCGTAATCAGCTCGGTGCATTCAACATTTAAATGTGAATTGTATCCATATATTAATTACATAGAAGCAGTTAGTTGAAATAGTCTCAAGTCAACATATCAATAAAGCAAAATACATATATATGTTTTATATGATTGCTGATTTGAATTGAGTGCTGAATATACACAACTAGATGACTGTCGGCTGTAGATGGTAGCTTCGGTGGTTGGGGCAAACCCAGACTAGGGAAGGAAACAATTCATCAGTTTTAATCAAAATGAATGACTTGTGATTTAGTTACAGCCACGAGATGGACTTTAGGACCAGGGCCAACAGTATACAGATGGTCCCGAGACAACCCTCCCCCTCCACACCCCATGATCGTTACAGAAAATATAGTAGGTAGCCCTGCTGTAGGCATTTCCAAAAAGGCTTAAATGAAAGGTAATAAGTTACAGATCACGTAACTGTTAATTTTATTACGATACCTTTATTAGATCCAAAATATTGCAATTTAAAAACGAAAAAATTGCGCTAAATTTGTGTATTTCTTATAATGGTAAAATAAGCTCATTTTTGTTTCTGTTGATAAATATTCGAATAAGTGACTTTAAAATGGCATAACGTTGTAATTTATAGAACTATTAAAATATTGTTTGCAACATTTTAAAATACATTGAATGGAGTGATAAATTTTCAATACTGATGTTTTTTCATAGTAATTAATCCAGTTAATTAGCTAATATTAGTTAAGTAGTGCAGCAAGTTAACAGGCCGAAACATTCTAATTAAGACCAGCCGAGTCCATAAATATGAAGATATTTATACATAATATTATGCAGTGTGCATAACCACATTTATTACGAGAATAAATATATATTAACTAGTCATGTAATAATAAATTAGTTAATAGGTGATAATTGGCATATAATATATATTAACTAGTCATGTAATAATAAATTAGTTAATAGGTGATAATTAGCTGGCAACCTCAACAGACAGAAACTTTTTTTGTAAAATGCCACAATGTCCATGAATATGTTTATATTATATAAACATGAAATTTGTAAAAACCACCTTACTTATGGTAAGCGATATAAATTAAATAATTATGTAATAAAAAATCATTAATAATAAATTAATGAATAAATCAATATTTAATTAGCAGCCGTACTTTGTATATACACATGAATAAACGGCCATAATGTCCATAATTATTAAGACATGTCCACATTAATTACGGTAGTAAATATACATTAGCCAGAAATTTCATATTAACACCAACTTAATTAATAAGTTAAAATTGGCTAATGTTAGCATGCTAACTCGGCAAAGGGTTATGTTTTGATGAAAGCCAGCAGTAAATAATTATGAAGTAAATATAATTTATGCAATGTTTAGAACCATATGAAACATTATGATCAACCATCAATAAATACATCTCATTAAATAATAACTTTATTAATAAATATTATCTAAATAGCATGACAATGAAGCACAGTTGTCATACTTCACTTGTTTATGGGTGACCGTGTGTTTACAGGTTGGACAAATACTGCAGGCTCAGTAGAGACCAGTAATAAATGTTTACCATTTCATAATGTCATGGACCGCCATGACGCTATCATATTGTATGTATTTAGTGCATTTATTTGGTTCAGTAATCGGTGACTCCACCTGGTGATTAATGTTTAGTGTTAATTAGCAGTGACAATAGGTGTCACTGCAGTTTGATCGGCGGGATGATAGCGGGATTTGGGGGAGAGTGGAGAGCAAGCAGAGCTGAGCCACGAGGCTGTGTTTCCAGTGAGAAGTTGCTTTGGTGAGTTTAATTACTGCAATTGTATAATAACGTTTGAGTCATGAGTGATGTAACATGTGAGCCATTATTGCTCCTTGGTAATTGTGGACAGTTATTAATACTTACGTAGATATTGCAGTAGTTTAATTTCCCGTCGTATTCCCACATGTAAAATCCTCTGGTATGGGCTGGTAAATTAACTACCGGGTAATGATGCCACAGCTAACCATTAAGGTTGCCATTTATATTGAACTGTGCAGCAGTATGCCGTGTAGAGTGTACGTTGAACACTGAGGTTGTTTTTCTATGGAAGAAGCGACAAATCGTTGTATTAATGTATTTATCAAATGTTTTAAGTCAATTAAATCGTCACTATCCACATGGGTCGATCGAGAAATGGTAACCAGTATTGGTATGGTTAAGTGCTAGTACTTGCCGATATATGTATTGTGAGAGAACGTCTTTAGTGTCACAGCATGGTTGTTGGTGATGGATCACGAATTAAGACAGTGGTTTAACAGTAATGAGTTTGCAAACTGTTGACTTGTAGTACAAGTCTGGGTGTTTGGCACTAGGGGTCAGCACTGATGTAATTAATGTGTACATGGTAGATGTTGCTGGTTTTTATTATGAGCGGTGTAGAAACATATTTTTGTTCTGCAGCGTGATTGCTTCATGAATGCTTTGGAAGCAAGAAGCCTGAGATTATAGTCCTGACATCTGACTGTGGGCAGGTACATATCATGATTTAGTCTTGTATTTCTATATTATATTTGCCATTTGGGGTGTGCATAAATATGTACTTGTCTTAGACTAAGTAAGAGTTTGATTAATCATTATTGCCACCAAAGTCATGCAGTATTAATTACTTAATGCAATACGTAGGTATTGCGTTATTTATTCCGTTAATTGCCAGTGTTGGCTTAAGTATTGAACTTAAGTAGTGTGTGCAGAGATGGATCTTCTTACATTATGTTGTATATTGTACTGTATGTAATGATGCCTGTACTCACTGTGATTTATGGTTGTTACAGGGTTTTGTTTTGCTTTCTGCATGTGAAATAAAGACATTGTGAACTCCAACATCTCGTGTGCCAAATGCTGCTTTCTGGGTTACCCTCCATAGGGATAAAGTGCACGGTGAAGAAGCTGCTCACATTACTCCACCTCACAAATCTTTTTGCAATATTCACAATATTCTGCAAGATCTACGCAGGAATGTTCATAATCCAGTGTGTCCTGTGTCGTACAGAAACCATCTAATTCCAGTGCTTTGTAATTAAGTTGTAAAGTGATGTCTGTATTATTCAATGTGTATTATGTGTCACATTCAGCGAGATAAATTGTGTAAAATTATTTAGTGTATGCAGATGATGCCTATGATATATTGACGACTTTGTAGGCTATGTACCTTGAACTACTACCTTCACAGTTAACTGACAGATAGTTTTGTTCAGGCAATGCAATAATGCTGTGTTCTTGTCTATTAAAACTGCAGTGTATATGTCATGTTCACAGGGACTGTATCTTTAGACAGCGTAGATATGTTGCTGTGTCATCTTCAGCCAGATGAAGCTTGTAATCATGCATACACGTAATATGTGTAACTTTCAGGTGCGAGATTTCTGAAATAAAACAATTCAAAGTGCATGTAATAACTACAATAATTAATCAAACACATAGAATTATTGTATATCCATGCCAAGCATTTAAATACATATACTAGAAATAACAAATACACAATTCTTAGTATTGCTTAAATTTCTAGAAGTAAAATGCATTATTATTAATTATAATTAGGAATAGTTGTAGTGATATTTTATTCACAATAATAAAACAGGATCAGAATAAATAAATTGCACATGAACAATCATCAAACTATAAATAACACAAATCAATAATAAATACAAGCGAATGGCAGTAAATATTGAAAACAGCCTAACTGGGCTTGGGCCAAGGGCTGGTATAAACTGACAGCACAGAATGACATCGGTTAAATGATCGGCTGTTATTAAACTGGCTTGAGATTAACAAATTATTATGAATATTTAAACATTACATATCATTCCAATCTATGAACTTACACCCATAGCAAGACTAGTTAAAACTTGCGTTACTTGCCCAAGAACAAAGTTAGCCTTGCCTTCGGTATTGTTTACGCCATTACGCCGACACCCCGATGCATATTATACGTCATGTACGACGAAAATAGAATTAAATAAACCATTTAGAACTACACTGGAGATAGCCATAACATTTACCAAACTAGGTACAGTCATCGTTTAGGAAAATTATCACTATTATTGAATTAAACAGTTATATTCACCGCAAGAATCCTGTCGATGTTTGGCATCTCCATCGCAGTGGCTAGTAGACCGGAAGTGGGGAGTACATCTTGTGCGCTCGTGCACTGTGCTGCTGCTCCGCCGCTCGCGAAGCGCCGCGAGCGGCGGAGACAGCAGTCCAGTGCATATAAGTCCGTGGTATAACATTGCATGCTTATATGTAGGTTACAGTACTTATTACACTGGTTAATTACTCCAACTCATTTCCATCAGCACCGAATGGCATGCAAGTTACTGTTAGCCTACTGTCGCCTTTACGTGCGCCCTCGACTCTTCGCAGCACCCACACACACCTTCGGCTGGTTGCCGCTGCAGCGCTAAAAACAATTCGAAGCGTTATAAACTATCCGGTGATGTTTCTGCGCATGCGCAAGTCGGTCGTTGTCATTAGTTACCGATGAATCTAATTAAATACATATTTTGCCTGATATACATATCGGCCACTATGACCAAACGGTACGTCTGTGTAATTCCTCGGGATCCCAACCGTATATGGCTATTAATCTAGGATCGAATGCCTTTACGAAATCTCTCTCGCATTGTCGACAATGTAAACTGAAGGGATCATTTCATTTTAGTAATCTCACACTTAGACCTCTTCGATTTGTCTATGTTTTCCATACTCTCCTACATTGTCTATCATTCTAATTATTTCCAGTATCTATAATTTTACAATGATTTATATCTCAATCTACACCCACTCAAACAGCATGTACACCTTAAATCATCCCAAACTATTTTCGTAGTTCCCCCATCTTCCTTCAATCATTACTCTCATGTGATGTCATTTTAGATCATGAGTTATGGTTTGATCCGTTAGCTAGGGGCATAGGGTCTATTTTCTTGTAAGCATCATAGGACATCATCATCTGAGACAACTGCTTGCCGAGACTCTGTCAATTGACTAAATTAAACTATCCTCCCAGTGGTATAATCTGTCACAGGGTTGTGGTGATTGGCAGGAACCGAACACACATCAAAGGAACATATGCTATGGTGATGAGTGCATGCATACCACCCGATTTTTGTACCATTTATAAACAATACATTCCCGTTTTAAAAGACATTTTAATCATGTTTGCCCTTGACATAGCGCTTAAAGTTAATATAATATCATTCATTTTACTTAACTTAGCAGAACAATAAAAGATATCAACTGAGGTAAGATTTCTCTTTCATCTATATGCCAAATGCATCCCGTTTGGCAACCAGGTATGGCTAAAAACGTAAATTTATAAGTAAATTTCAGGCTATGATCGCCAGGTGGCGCCAGGCGTCAACAGGCCTAGAAGGTTCGCTGTAAACGAGAACTCCATCGGCACGATGTAAATAAGATTAGCCTTTTCATTTGTTTTTAGTACAAATTATCATCATTATGATGCAATATGAAGAAATGTATTTAGCACGTCTGAAATGCGAACTGAGGAAACGTGATGGGAGAGTTACGGGAAGAAAATGGGAATTGTTTCAGAACTGCTGAGTTGATGGTGTCTGTCTGACATGTCTGATGCTAGAACATTATTTCAAGATTGCTTGTAATGTGTAGTTTTTCAACACGTTTCACCCTTTATGTTTATTTTTAATTAGCTCAAGTAGCACATCATTTTTACTAAATCGTAAAAATTATATGCTATTTGAGCTAATTAAAAATTAATAGTTTACTAGTTCATATATATTTTATATTAATAAATTACAGTTGACATAAATATTGCATAGCTGTACTCATGTATTATTAATTAGTTACTATGCATAATATTACATATTTATTTATTCTGTAATTGCTACGGAGCATATTATATATTAATATTTTATATACAACGTAAACTATTTATACACATTATATTATAGTTATATTTCTTGACTACATTGACATATAATATAAGTTACAACAATGCCATTAATTATAGTTTCTCTAGTTCAGTTTTCATAAAACAGTGATTGTACTTTCATTATATTTATTTCTTATAATAATTTTTAACTACTGTTTTAGACACTACTGAACAGAGTTTGTACTTTGGATTTCAGTGTCTAAATAATGTGTTTTATTATTATTAGAGCAATCACACATTAAAAAGAAAACTGTTACCTATATGCTGCACTCGAAGGATCAATAGTCTGAATTCTACCTGTGATAAAGCCACCATAGCAGATTAACTTGACCAAAACACCTTGTCTCAGCATAATTCATTGTTCACGCAAACACGATTCTTTATCATTATTATAGCATATGAATGACGTGGTGAAACACTTAAATATGAACATAGCTTTGCATGAAGAGCGTTTGCAGCATTGTGTGAATATATAATATTATTACCGTTCCATGGATTGATGGGACAATCAACTGTGAATATTGCCATGTGCCTATGTCATGTCAGCTGTTTACTATTTACGAAGTGTTGAACCTACAGTGTACTGTGAGCAATAAACTATAACTATAGATACAACTACAGTTAATGTTTGAGTGTTTCAATACAACATTTATTGAAAAGAAATACAGGTAGACATTTGTTTGCAATTCTGATTTCCAACTGATGAAAATTTACAAATTGCCTTGCATATTACCTTATATTATTTTGTATAGGTATAAATGTATATATGCTTAATAATAATAATAAAATATAACACAATAACATATAACACATTTTGTACTGGCGTGGGCAATATGCCAGGTACAAAACAGGACCTGATAAAAAATTGTCTGTAATGAAGTCTTATTCTAACTCTCTTACATACATGTTAAATGGTGTGAAAACAACTTAACATACGCCAATTAAGTTACTTAATTAAGTACTACGAATAAATTGTGACCTGTTCTGAATATTCTGGATGCGACGCGCCCCTTCCCTCCGCAGGCACAAATACAACTTGACAGGTTAAATGAAATAAAAGCCGTACAGGAAATTCACACAAGATTGCATCCGTAACAAATAATGTTTTCAATCTTTAATCTGTCGTCTTGAAACGAGCCTTACACCACCCTGTGAGGCTGTGTCCTGTAAGTCCTGTTATCAGTGTTGGCTTCTGTCATTTTCCGTCTGCCTCAGATCGACTAATTGCTATCACCCAAGCATTATATTTCCATTTATATTTGGGGAAATACTGCCAAATCCGTGAACAGAACAGGTATTTACAATCCGTTATAAGTGGCAGCAGATGTCTTATTGTTTGAACATGCAGGCATGACTGACTTGTTCTAGAAAAAAACCGGAAGTAGCTTCTAGGCCCGGTAGCACGTGACATCTGGCAGATAACTGCATGCATTCTAAGTCTCCCATTGACTTGAGCTTTGACGAGATTATCAAACTGAAAGTTCATGAAATCATACTTATTTAATTGGGGATCCGTAATAACCATCAGGAAACTCCAGTTTCTAGCTGGTCTCAATCGAACGTTATGGCTGATCGTGTTTCTGCAGTCGACGATGGTCCTTGATGAGCGGTTGTGTTGGATTAATAGGCCATGTAAGTCTCGCGCTCGAAAACGAGGTTGGGGGAACATGGGGGCAAGAAGTCCATACTCTCCATGCTAACATATAGGACTTTGTTTTGTGTTTGGTTGCAATAATCGAACTGGTGGTTGCCATGGCATCGGCGGCTAGTTCTTAGGCTAGTACTTGTGTTTGGCGATCTTGATTAGTAATGAAGAATGCCATCGTTCGCGCAGTACAACCTGTTTTGGAGCAAATGTAAACATATGTTATGATTATGTGCATTTAGACAACTTGTCAGATATAAGTGCATATCGAAATGTTGTGAAAGCACAACGTACAATAATGTAAAATGCAAATCCCGTAAAAGACACATACAGCCTACAATCGTATATACTACATGCACTACCTAAATCGTAATATGTCTGTGACAGTGTGGTAAACTCAATATGTAATTGGGCATTTAAGATCAGAGAGATATAACGCAAGATATTTATGACCTTATTTTCCAAATATTCATCGGTCGGAAGCTACAACTATCTTCCGTTGTTTGACTATTATTCTTGTGTCCAGTCACCAATCAGCTCCAGTCGCGCGGAGTCTCGCCATGTATCGTGACCCGCTTACAGGCCCTATCATCCAATATAACACCAAAGCGTAACAATAGATAGGTCATGTGTTTCTGGAATGTTAAATTAAGGCGGAATTAATACCAAGTTTGGCTATCTAGCACTTATAGATCTAAAGTTATTTTATATGAATACACGGTAAGCGTCGGCCATTTTCGATTTAACGCTCCTGTGACATCATGCCATTGATTTATCACCAAATCATAATGAATTTCTTGAAGTCCTGCTCAAAAGTCCTGCATTGTGCCGCCGTTTGTAGAAGTTTCTGAAAGCACTGAATGTAGGACTGATTGAGTTGAAATGATACTTATGTGTAGCATGGTATCAGAGCTGCGAAATAATGACATTTGTCAGCCAGTGACGAATTGCGTATGTACACAGGTGTACTTCAGTCTAGAGATGTCAACATTATGGGCACTCGCCGGCTGATTCCAGCTGATTTCGGATTGTAGGAGAAATATATATGATAATTTCACAAACATTACACATGACATGTGCGAATGGGGGCTAATTAAAGAGACCCTATATTGGTTTGGCCGATCACCTCCAAACGAAAACTTTGGCCGACGGTAACCTCGATTAACCTCCGTGAGGTGGCAGCACTTTTCAGCCCCAAAATATCTTCTCGGCGAAGTTACGCAGCCGAGCGACTAGGCCGACGCTTGTGGCTTTATAGAACGTACACTCTCACGCAGACTAACTCGTTTCAACCTGCGATGCGGTCCCATTTTCTCGAGCTACTTAGGATCTTATTAGCGCCACTGTTTTGTGGAAAACATCGTAGGTTATGAGCTTGTTGTAAGTGTTATTCTCGAAACAGTCACCAAACGAATATTCGCAAATGACCTGCGTACGGAAAACCAATACCAAGAGTGGCGTAATGAGTATTTCGGATTGAGATTTCTCCGTTAAATTTGATTTTCCCCAAATTTATTTTTTTAAATTTGTTAAATTCGGTATATTTATTTTTAACTTTTATTTTTACAAAAAGGGAAAAGGGGCCCCACCAGCCCCACAAAGGGTAATTCACCGTATTAAAGGGGGAGTGAAGCGGCTGAACAACCACAGCCCAAACATAAGAACATATAATTTACAGCACTTGTCACCATAATTTGACAAGCACAGCGTCACGGTATATTTTTAATATTTTTTTAAACTGAGCTACTTTCAACACAGGGCGCTGCCATCTTGCCTGGGGCCCCTTTTGGTTTGTTTGTTGCCACAACCCCGGGAACCCCGATCGATAGGCGCCGCGCAACTCTCGAAAAAACCCGGGAAACCTTTTAAAAAAACAAATTAAAAAATTTTAAAACCACTGTTAGCTAATGATATACTATGTTTTTAAAGTAACAACTTTTACCCCCCACAAAAGGTTTTCCTGCCAAAAAAAAGCGGGTTAGAGATGATGAAGTTGGCGTGCCCGCCGGCGGAAAGTTCGAAAAGAGTCTGCGGTGGTCCCCGGGCCGGGGTTTGAAAGCCTTTTCCCCAAACCCGGGGACGAGCACAAAGAACCTAAACCCATCCAAAAGTCTGGTCAAACCACGGTGATTTTTGGGCCCTTTTGTTTGCATAAATTCCCGGCAAAGAAATTTTGGTGCGGGGGGAAAAAGGACAGTTTTCCCTTATTTGGAAGGTGAAGCGGGGGTGGGAAATTCATGCCAAAACCAAAACTTTTTTTCCCAAAGGACCCCAACTTAGGCCCCGTGAAATTTTGACAAAATTTACCCCCAAGTTTTATTTCATCTCTTATAATTTTTAAAATTTACCAAGAAATTTAAATGTAATAAGAAATAGGGTTAAAAAAAATAAAAATATTGTGGGACATTTTTTAAAGGAAAAAAAGAATGTTTATATAATCCACGGATTTGGGTTTAACAGTTCGCCGGCGAGCTGTCCCTAGACCAACCCCTTGGGCAAAAATGCCAGTTTTGGTCCCAAAAAAATTTTTGTTTCTGCCCAAGCCCAGTCGCCGGTGGTGGAATAACCTTCTTCAAGAAATGACATAAAAAAAATGACAGCTACGACCATGCATGCGTATGACGTTTATTTTAAACAATACTCGTTCTTACAAATTAATTATTCCTTTGCCAAATTAAAGAACTGTCAGTCATATTACAGGCATTCTTGGAATTAATTAACAGAAAAAACAAAAACAAATTTATGTTTTTTTTAAATTAGACTGTTAACTTTTCAATAAAACACTACCTTTTATAATGTAATTGATTTAACCCATAAATAAACCGTTTTAAAAATATTCAAAAAAAAAAAACTCGGTTTTATTAGCTGCAAATTTAAAAAGGGGGATGATCAATTTACCAGAAACCCAACCCTTCAGGTTGCTAAAAGCGTTTTACACTTTTCCCAACAGACCTGTTCAATCAATTCCCATCTAACCCTTTTTGGGGAAGCATCCAGCGTTCCTTAATTAATAAAGCTACTCGTACAATATCCACCCTACCTATAAAATCGGGTACTTTTTTTAACACTGGTGAACTGGGCAATGAAGTAAAAAAAAATTAAAAAAAATTTTTAACATCCCCCGAAAAATTGGGGACATAGCTTTTGTTATGAATACTGTCTGTTGAACACTAGTTTGCTTAAAAATTAATTTGGCCATTACATGGGGAACACTGTTTTTTGACATTATGAAGCTGAGGATGTGCTGTTTTTTGCATTTTTATCGAAGAGAACCGGAAGCAAGTAGGAAATGGCGAAAGCGCCATGCGGGTTAGTAAAATATTATTGTCATTATGAGTATGGTATCATTGTATTTGTTTCTGGTAACATCTGTACATGTGTGCATCGCACAATTTCTATGAAATAATGAGTATAACAACAATAAAACATGCTACAAAATCAATCACACTTAACATAGTGTCACTATTAAGTATGTTAATGTGTCTATCCAATGACTTGCCCATCAAAACCCCAAAATCAATTGGCAATATTACCTGGGAACACATTTAGTTTTTTAATTTAGGCAGTAGAATATTGTATAATTCCAATTATCCTCTCTGTTTTTTGCTGTAGAATATACAATACAAAAATCAATCTTTTATAGTAATTGTTTTGACATACATAATAAGTCACAAATTGTCCGATATTAAAAAATTGACAGATTAAAAAATTTCTAAATAACCGACAACTTTTTTTTTACCCCCCAAAACATTATTTACCCAAATGTGGATCTCACCTTTAAAATTTGAAATTTTCCCAAATGACAAAAAAACACACATTTGTTTTAGTTGGGGGTCAGAATAGTCCCCTGACAGCAGGTAGAAATATCACTGATCCCATGATTAAAATTAATAGTTACATGAGTGAAAAACATTTGGAACCTTACATTGGCCCATAGCCTGCATTGTTACCTGCAAGGGTTGTAAACATCAGAGGACTGCTGTTACTAATTGCAGTTAACAGCCTAGTGCAAATTAGGCAATAAGATCACAATCTTAGTAGTGTCCTGTGTTTCCTAGCAAGAGTGAAAAGACTATCCATACCCAATACAAACATCACTGCCTGGATGAAGCCCCATCATCTCTCTAGTGCACTTGCATTTCTTACCAGTTCACAGTCATATGTTAGGGCATGATGAAAAGACAAACCACGGGGTTTTAAATGTTGCTAACTTTGAGTGTTTAAATAAATCTTCAAATTTGTTGGTACTAATGGCTGTTGGAGAATGATTATCGACCAACATGACTAGTATATTGAATCGGAAATGAATAGTGTTACTGTGTATAACGAAATAAGACTATAAAATAAGAATATAAAGTAGGAAAAAAAATGTATTCTGCTTTCAATAGTACCGCAACATCAGCATTGTTCAGTTAGTGCAGTTTGTGTTTGATAACTGGAAGGTGTCCATAATCACTTCCCAAAAGTATTTATTAGGAAAATGGCCAAAAAGTTTATTTTTGAAAACCTTATACAAAGCAATACAAAAAAATTATATATCTCGGAAAAGACTCAGTTGGGTAAAACCCCACCCACAAATGAAACTTATGTATAAACCCCAATGTAAAAATATTCTTTAAAATTTAAAAAAAAAATATTATATTTAGAATAAAGCCGACATTTGTATTTTTGGAAAATGCAAGTATGACTTTGATTATGGCCAAATAGGTTTCTCTGATTGGAACAAGGAGGACATTGATTGCAACCAACTAACTTTAAAAATTTTATTTCCTTATATGTGAAGTGGGCTTGTATAATTGGTTTCCATGTAATTTATGTGATGCTTATGTAGGAGTGGGTTTTGTTTGTTTGTAATGATGTCTGAATGACTCAGAACACATAATATTAATTAAAATATGCCAGGAAGGTTAGTCATATAATGGAATTCGCACAGAATGCA
This sequence comes from Ridgeia piscesae, assembly GCA_025642075.2. Lineage (NCBI taxonomy): Eukaryota > Metazoa > Annelida > Polychaeta > Sabellida > Siboglinidae > Ridgeia > Ridgeia piscesae. The sequence goes on from JAODUO010001546.1 coordinate 49,450, forward strand.
CCATTAAAAAAGGGAATTTCTATTTATTGCAGGAATGTTCCCTTTGGGTTTAACCACAACACCCTGCTCAGCCCACTGTCCACTGGTCTCATTGAGACAGAGTTGACTAGTGACCCCGGCTAGCAAGGGAGCAGACAAGCCAGCAAGCAGATACCCAATACACAAAACGATATGGGGGTCATTTCAAGGGATCTTCTCAAAAACCAAATCCCCCAGTATTACTTTGTGTTTTGGGGGTTAAAAGATGAATAAAATAAGAATTTTTTGTGTACAGTAGCACCACCACATGCAACAATCAAAAGTAGATTTGTTTAACAATTGTGGAAAAAAAGTCTGGGGGACCCCTTTGTGGAATAATTTAATCAAATTTAGATTTTCGTGCATAGTACGTTACAATATCCACAGATGCATCTACAAAAATTAGATCCTGAACACTTTGAAAAGCCAAATAAGGGTTTTTTATTTTGGTTTTTTTTGACATAGGTACTGCAATGGAAAACAAAAGATGACAAAAAATTGTTATTTATATGTATATCACAGAAGATACATACCATTTTTTTATAAGTTTAAGGATTCACAAATACCAAACACACCTTTCAAAAGGGTCCTGTTTTTAAATGTTTCCCTCTTTTGGATAGGTTCACATTCAAAACCTTTTAAATTGAGTGTCAAACTCAAAAAGCCAATCATGGCCCAAAAACGATACTTCATCAATGCAGCAATTAATACATATGAATTTTGTTCCCGTAATATTCATCATGCCGGGTTGCAAAATTGTCGTCGCAGTCCCGCATGCCTTCTTCAACTGACCATGGCAGTCTAGTCAATTTGGGTGACACTTCGGATGTCCCGGCTCACTGTCTCCATCTTCAATTTATTCTGTCTCCAGCAAAAGGGAAAATTTAAAACCCGTGATCCGGGAAACTCTTTTGGGATAAGCATTTTCACTGATGATGACTCAAGCAGTTCTGACACTAATGAGAAACAGAGAAAATTTTGTTGTTTACAACAACAAAAAAACTAATTTCCCTTTTCTGCACCTGGGGTAGTATACTATGCCTGCTGCCTGTTTGGGAAACATCCCATTGAACATGTGCAGTGATGATATGCAGCTAACCGATACATTCTGACAATTTTGAAAAAATCCTTATAATGATTATTAGTAATTGGCAAAACTGTGTAATTCATCAATATCACATCATGAAGTTAGCGCATTGGTTGATTTGTTTGTGAAATACTTTAATAAAATTATCACAGCGTTTCAAACAAATAATTTTTATGTTAAATTGTTACAGCATTTTGCAAACACATGAATTTATGATTGTTGTTGATAACATATACACCCGCACATATCCAATATACTGTATAAATACATTAAAACTCCAATTCAATATTCTCATGTGAATTTCACAATGTCCTTATTACACATTATTTATTATTCAGACTATATTATAAATTGCATGGACACCATATCTAAATAACATTATTTTTAAAATTTAAAAAAATTGTATTAACATTTTTAAAAAGGAAATTAAATAATTATATTAAAAGGATGCACACATCATGTAACATCCTGTCAAAAATAAAATAAGTTTGTAACAAAGATTTACGTTACGAATTCGAAGATAGAATTTATTTTTTATTTAATATGTGTCATTGTGTGGCCAAAAATTTTTAATTCTCTTTTAGGTTTGAATTGCAAAATAAATTTTTTGATACCTGTTGAACTACATATTACTTTTCCACTCCCACTTTGGTCGAACGAACGAGTCTGCACGCAAATCGCACATAGATAACAGACCAAAATTCCCAACATTGTGTCATTGACAGATGTCTTGGTCAGTCATAGGCCCTAGCTCATGGGATCTGTCAGCACGGTCGGGCAAACCCCGCTTTCTCCAGACAACATACAAATTCGATGTGGTCGACATTGGGACGCAGTATCCACACAAACACAATGCCACATTACATTGTTCCCAAAATCAAACATCCTCATTCCCATAAAAATTTCGATCTTTTTTCGCCGTCCTGACTCTGGGGGGGTTTAATTGACGCCTCCACCTCGGCTCGCACGCTGGGGTTTAAACAAGAATTAATGGCTTTACGTGTGTTACTTGTGCTATAGATGCTTCTCTCACTTGTGCTACAAAAGCTTCCTCTGTGGATCCATTTTCTACTGGTTTATCCAAAACCACTAGCAAATAGCGTAGCTCCTCGCTAACGTAAAACCCTTCCGACATTTGTAAACAACAGAAAAATAGTCCGGACTGACCTTCCCTTTTGGTAGGCCCGCCCCTTAAGCCTGTCAAAATCTGCTCCCGGGAAGTGTCACGTTTCGAATTTTTTCATTGGTTAAAAACGTAATAATATAAATTTTACCTTTTTTTTTCGAATGCAAATAAAAAATTATTTTGTTTAAACTAGGGCCCCCTTGTTTTAAAAAAATTTTTATATCTTTGTTTTTGGGAAATGTCTAATAACGGGAAAAACCCAAAAAACCAAAAACCCCCTGGGCTAGATAGGAGGTAATCAAACCACTCGGCTTGGAATAAAGATGGCGTTACGCAGTGTTCTATGACGACGATTTAGGCACTGAAAATATTTTTTTTCCCAGTTTGTCTGATAAGTGAATATGCTTCTTTCACCATTAATGTATACTTATATAGTATACATTTAGGTATATGGAATGTTACAGCTGTGTTTCAGTTCCCCTTTAAATTAATTGACATATTGACTGCGTGCAATTATTTGATCCCTGCCCTCACTTTATATAAGTCACTTGAACCAAATTCTCAGTTTTATAATAACACTGCATGGTACAGTCGAATGGAATAGCAAGGGCATGAGTCTAGTGTATTAAATAATTACATAATTTCTTTATAATGTTTACAAAAACAGTTCAAACACCCTGGATATTATTATAAAATATTAATATTAGTATACGATTTGGATGTGTGGATGGTTCCATAATGGTAATATCAGAGACAGTCGGAATGCATTTCAATATTAGTTTTAAGATAATCTGACCCATCATATGTGGCTTATTTAGAGAAGGGAAGAATGTATTGCTCAAAGCGCTTTACACTTTACCTCTTGAAGTGAACACTATCTCGGCCTTACTAGCAACCATCCAGGCATGCTGCAATTGATGTGCAAAGCCTATTCGTACACAATTATGCACCACTGTCAATAGCCAGATACTCATCATACAGCTGAGTGAACTGGTGTAATGCTTAGTGAATAAAACTTGCCCAATATTTGACATGGCAGCACATGGTTCTCATAGTCGAGAGTCTGAAGCCACCGCACCACTTCGCTACTATTAGCAAAATGATGGGTAACAAAGCTTGGCTCCAGTTTTTTAGATGCGCTTCTTCGGAAATACTATATTGGGAAATGCTATATTGTGTGCATCAATATTATGACAACACACTTTTATTGATTGCATCATTTTTATTTATGAAGTGTCAAACCATTGTCAGTATTAAAAAAAATACACATTGTTATCAATGTACACACACTACCACTACTTTTGTGTCATTTTCGGCCCTCTTGGATATGCAAAAATACCACCGGACGACATTTCGCACACCCTCCGAAAATTATGATCTTCGGCCATAATTAACTCATATCAACCGCTGGTTCCTTAAAGAGTTATCTCAATTGCTTGCCGGCCCAGTTGCCGCAATCTACAACAGCTCACTTCGAGAGGGACATGTTCCCCGTATCTGGCGTGCTGCATACGTCAGCTCCCTTCCGAAAAAGAAACCGCCAGAAAATAACGAAACAGACCTTAGACAAATCTCCTTGACTGCTGTGCTGTGTAAACAAATGGAAGAGTTTGTTGTTAAATGGATCTGGGACATCGTTCAAGACAGAGTTGACCCAAACCAATACGGCTCCATTAAGAAGTCATCCACTACACCTGCCCTCGTTGACCTGTTACATCAGTGTTATACAAGCACAGATGCATCGAAACAGTATGCCAGGATACTATTGCTTGACTTCTCTAAGGCATTTGACCTAATCAATCATAACATTCTTCTTCAAAAACTTGCAAGTTTTGGTCTCCCGAATATTTTAATGAAGTGGTTCGCCAGTTTCCTTACCGAAAGAACCCAACAAGTTAAGCTGTGCAACACACAATCCGACTGGAATTACATCCACGGAGGAGTGCCACAAGGCACAATGCTAGGCCCCGTTCTTTTCGTCCTCATGATAAATGATCTACAAACAAAGTGCGACTCCTACAAATAATATTATGTTGATGACACGTGCATCGTTTATACTGGATCAGACTCCCAAGCACCAAATCTCCAGGAAGCAGCCGATGCAGCGTATCTGTGGACAATCCAAAATGACATGAAAATCAACAAACGTAAGACAAAAGAGCTTGTTATTGATTTCTCTAAAACAAGTACAAACTTCCCAACCATACGCATCGACGGAACAGACACTCAGTGAGTAACCGAGGCGAAGATACTTGGCATTACCATCACCACCAACCTGACCTGGGACGTACACGTTGATGAAATAACACGAAAGGCAGGCAAGAGGCTGTTTCTACTGCTACAACTCAAACGATCAGGCATTCCAGCCGAAGACCTTCTGACGGTATATACAACGGTGGTCCGGCCTACTCTGGAATACGCATGTCCAGCAGGGTCGACCTCACTCACATTGGGTCTCCAAAGTGATATGGAGCGTGTACAAAGATATGCTATGAACATCATATACCCGAACACTCCCTATATCGAAGCATTAGCGAATGCACAGCTGACTTCTCTGAAACAAAGACGTGCGCAGTTATGTGAACATTTCTTCACACAAATCGAACAACCACAGCACAAACTGCATAAACTACTACCAAAACCAAGGCTTATAACACATAATACAAGATGCCCTACTCGATACCCTTTACCCAGAGTAAAAACCAACAGGACCAAGAACTGTTTCATTAACTGGTTCAACCAAAATAACTCACAGTGACTCTTAACAAACTTTCGTGCATACTGATATGGATATATGTAAAATATTGTAAAGCCTTAATTAATTTTTTAGATCTATTTATTTTAATGTTTTAAACTATTTATTATTTATTAATAAGTTTAGTAAAATACATTGACTTGTCGGCGTAACATTTTAACATAAAATTGTTTTTAATGTCTTAAATTATTTTAATTAGTTTTATAGATACATATCGTATATTCTCTACATTATAATTCATATTTACGCTAATGTCTTAAATTATATATTATTTAAATCTAAATCTAAATCTAAACTATTATTATTATTATTATATATGTACAACATTTCCACCTGAACTCGAAATCCTTCCACACTAAATTACATGAAACTAATAAGATATGGGATTATACCTACAGTAACTCTGTATCACAACATAATATTATCATTTATATCAAATAACTAAAATACAATTGCCAATAACCCCATCCATTTTCTTGCCAAACATTTATAAAAATAATATTAAGTGAAAAGCGTAACGATAATAATAGATAACAAACAAGAAACATCATTCATAGGAATACTCAAAGACTTGCATACTGCATAGTCATATGTCTGTTCAAAACATAAGACAGACAGTAATTCATATTTCCTAGAATCTGTTGAATCAGTATTCAAGGCGTCTGATGTAACGTGAATTTATACAGGTTTTCCTATAGTTCGTAGCATGTTCAGGTCTCAGTGTATCAGACCTGGGGCGCAAGAAGTATGTAATCATGTACTCGAGTACACATATTTTTGTATTAACATAATTAAGTGCCAGCAGCCTTGCTAAAAGGTTCAACGACAGCAGACCATCTCAACAAATGTAGTCTGTGATAAGCAAATATCAGTTGCAAACTTCTAATATAAGCAGATTGCCTTTGTGTATATTATTTTCCAGCTCTGGCTCAGTTCGTCCCTCACCATCTCAGCACTCGTGCCGCATCAGACCCAGTTGAAAGGCTATTTAGCATAGCGGAGAAAGTATAACCCCCTAAATGGTGTAGCCTAATATGAATATGGTCAACATTTGAACTAATCGTGAATGTTCATTTCATGCAGTGGCAAATAGATGCAAAAGCCTAACATCATAGGGTGTAACTGAATTGAATGCCAACACAGTGAATTTCAGTGTTGATGTTTGCAGTTTCTCTCATGAAACATCGATCAACTGCCATTGCATAGTCATTTGTCCTTAGTTGTAGTAATTACTGGGGGATTAATTAATCACTTTAAATATAATATTATTTCATTTGGTTTAATGTAGCCGTACATTTTAAAATGTACTCATTTTCAGCTTTTAGCTTTGTACTTACACTCGTAACTACTCATCATTAGTGTACATTGTACATGTACTAATGAACATGTACGTGGCCTCAGGTCTGCCAAGTATATCCAATAACATTGCAGAAGAACGAAATCTGCCATATTCTCACATCATGCAGATTGCAGAAGATGATGTCATTGGAATCAAATGTTCATATCATTGCTAGAACACCACATGGTACCGTACGAGCAATGCATGATTCACAGAATTGTTGATCACTTCACACAGGTTTGGTACTGGGGGGGGGGGGACAGGGGCAGCAGTCCTCCTGAGATTTCGGGGCAGACATGGTTCTCCGCAAGTAAATCTGAAGTAATGCAGTGATGCTGAGACGGGTGTGAAGTACATACACCTAGAACATCTGGAAACATGGGGCAAAGCGGTCATAGATATGACTAGAGGGACCGGGGTTCGAATCCCGATACACCCGCCGTGTTGAAACGTGGACAATTTCGTTCACCCTGTGTTACCTGCCCCTACCAACCCGCACTGGCCAGCGGGGAAGGGAAGGCCAATAACACCGGCATGCAAAGCACTACAAAACCATGGCCCAGCGGCACCGAGAGAGTCCATGACCAAGGAGGCAGCTCTGGTCAACTAGGACTACGTACATGGGGTGCTAAGAATCACTGGGTAAAAAAAAAGCCGCGGAAAGAGGGTAAGTAGACTAAAGACCTACAACGTCAGAACGTTACTAAGAGATCAACACATACAAGGACTCGAAGAAGAACTTAGAGAAACTTAGTTGGCCGGTATGGGATGTGATCGGGATCGACGAAGTGAGATGACGAGGGGGATGTTTTACTACCTTACAAAGCGGCCACCTAAGGCAAACAACGGCCTAGCAGACGTAGGCTTTCTCACAAACAAGAAATGGAAAGACCACATAGCGAGGGTAAACAGCAAAGTAGCAGAACTCGTTCTGTGTATAAATAGCTTCTACAACGACGTCGATGAGACTATAGGGAAACCAAACCATTACACCATAGTGATGGGAGACTTCAATGCGCAAATAGGGAAAAAGAACAAACCCTATGGAAACGGCAATAGGCAAATGTGGGTTCGAATTGAAAAATGAAAGAGGCGACACCTTGTTGAATGGGAAAACTCAAGAAAGTAAAAAAATCATGAATACCATGTTCCAGAAGAAAGCAGGGTTGAGAGATAGACACGGAAAAGCCTAAGCCGTGTAACGAAGGCCGAAATTGACTACATTCTAACAAACAGATCAGACATCGTCACATACGTAACAGTCATCAACCATGTCAACATTGGAAGTGACCACAGAATGGTTGTGAGCTACATCAAATTGGACGTAGAGGCGGAAAGGAAAAATTGATAAACAAGAGGCCACCAAGAATAGATGCCGGACATATAGGATCATAGAAGATCGAATTCCAACTCGAATTGAGAAACCGACTCGAGACACTACAAGAACTAGACGAGCGAAACCATCACAGACATGATCCAACAGAGCGCGTCAAGAGTAGCTAAGGCAACCAACAAGCCACTGAAATCGAGGATATCGTCACCAACACGAGCCCTGATGACGAAACGTCGAGAAATGGTGGGAAACGGCGACGATAAGTAACGAATAGAGTATGCAGAATACTATAGGAAATTTCAATTACCAAGTGCAAAATCGACTAGATAATTTTCTTTGAGTACAATGAGTGTTACAGCAAACGCTTGGAGAATAGTCAAAGGGATGATGTGAGGTTGACATATACAACGTAAATTTAACGCAAATGTACTCAGCTCGTATGTTGCATACATGAATGGAGTACAGACGATGGCACTAACAGAGAAACAACAACAGAAGGTCCGTGTTTGCGAAAACAAGAAAGAAGAAGCGTGAGAGCCAAGAGAGCTAATAAGAGAAGAATGGATGAAGTGAGTGTGGAGGTTGGAGTGAAGGAAAGTTTTAATAAAAAATTGGCGAGGAGTAGGTTGACATGTGCCGCTCATGAGGAATGAATTGGAGATGGAAAACTGGCAAAGAGAACAGTTGCTCAGAATGTGGAGGGAAAAGGAGAAGCGGAAGACCGAAATTGTGATGGGAGATTGCATAAAAAGAGCAACAGATAAAAAGGAATTTGAGACTGCTGATAGAGAACGTAGTGAGAGAGAAGTGATTGGAAGAAAAAATACAATGGAAACGGAATTTATGGTCAACGATAGAGATGAGAAGAAGACAACAATATCAAAATGAAATTTGACCCTGACTTAGTAACCGGGCAACTATTATATTTAATCCTAAATGTAGATATTAGCCATCACGCACATTGAGAATGATGACATTTTCGTGAACCTGTCACCTCTTGGGCTGCAGCCAGCGACAGAAGTGGAGAATTTCTAAGTTAGTCCTATTGGAATGATGACAAATTTCCTTGCGAAAGGGTAGAACTGGGAAGAAAAGTCTTACACAAGCAACTTTTAAACTCTTTGTACTTTGTGACTCTATGAATCAGGCAACCAGGTCATCCGCTACCTACCATCCTAATTTTCCGAGATTAGGGGGTATTGCCACCCCTGACCCCCCTCTGGCTACGCTACTGTACTAGACGTAGTTTTAAACATACTATTACAGCTAACACTAATATAGTACAGTGACACTGGTTAGATTGCCTAGTAGTTATAAATCATCATCAAACACATTTTGATGCACATACAAATAAAATGGTAGACTAGTCTGAAAACTGGTAAGCACTGTTCAAGTTGTATTTATGTATGTATGCATAATTTACATTTAAATATTGAGCCATTCAAGTCATCACGTGATAACTAAAAGAAACAGGAGTTCTATTGTTGGAAAAATAGTAATTTCCTTAAAACAAGATCAAAAGTGTGTTGTCCGCAATCTGAAGAAGCTAGTGGAGATAGACAGACATTTACGTGAAATCTAGGTTATTTTCTTATTGGTGACATTAAAACCACACAAATCACTCTCAATGAATTTACTTCTCCGGTCAGAAACCTATATCTACAGTAAGAGGTAAATGTAAAGGCCTTAATCTTTTGTTTGTTACATTAAGCCAGGTAGTCCATAATAAAGTGCCTATATGTTGCTCTCAGGAGAGACAGTCCTAACGACTATTATATTACAATCGTCTGATGACGTCCAACAAGAACTATGTCTGTCAGGAGAACTAGTATAGTTGGTACCAGCTTGGAGCCTGGAACAAAGAGGACATTAATCTATGGTCACTGTCAGTACTAATCCATTCTCTGAGCAAGAACAAGTTGTGGTCACTGCCAGTGCCATGGAGACAACTAGTGCCAAGTGTTTTCTTCAGTAATTAGCACTGTTAATGTCTGAAATTGTCAACACCATAGCTTCATAAACCAAGCGGGAAATTAAAGAAACGTTACAATATGGCCGCTTATGGGGAAATCAATGGTAGCAACTCTTGAACTGTTGAAAGACATAGCGTGTAAATACAAAAGTAATCAAAGGTAAAACTACGTTTACCGCAACATATTACGGGCCTATCTTAAGCTTATGGGGCAGAGCCTGGACTACTTACTGACCACTTTACAGGAGTAGAAGGAAACCGCCCCAAAGTTTAAGGGTTGCTAATTCTGCGCCAATATGTGTCTAAATTGTCTTGATGCCACACTGCATTGTATAATTTCAGGAGCATCTCGGGCATTTGGTCTTCAACGGCTTTCAGAACTTCAGCAGTAGGTCTAATGCAATATGCACTAGTTATAGGCGCTTTCCTTGGTGACAGCTCTAACAGCTTTCTGTATATCTTCTAAAGAGAACTAAACAGTAGCCAGGATGTTGCATTGGAGGGGGCACCCGACAACCAAAATCTCTCTCTCTCTCTAATTATATATATATATATATATATATATATATATATATATATATATATATTATATTTTCATCCAAACCCAATTCGCTTAAAATGAAATAACGACATGACAACCACATTCAGCTAACAATATAGCTGGCAATTAAGCAAAACCATCCACAGAAGGCGTCAAAGTTAGAAAGTAAGAGTGAAATGACATAGCCAGCCACCACATTCATCACGCTCCTATCCCAAACCTACTCACGAATACCATGATAAATACCAACATGTAGTCACTTATTCTGATGAAACAATAATTAAACATATCCCTACTTTAACATAGATGATGTGGCGTTGGCGTTCAACCAGTAACGTCACAACATGTAACGTTGCGTATTACAATTCATAAATTCACGATAGGAAGTAGAATTTTCCCAGTGCAAAATTCACTAGATTAATTGCTTTGGTTATATAATGAGGATTACAGTCGGGGCTAATGCTTAAATGAAAGTCGAAGGGGTGATGGGAGATAGACGTATAGGCCTATCACGTAAACATAAAGGAAATGTGCTCATCATGGATGTTATAAATGACTTATTCTTTCATTTTTGTATTATTTATTTTACATCATTTAAAATTTAAAATTGTATGCCTGTACAATTGTGTATGAGGACTAAACACTGAAAGTTAGTCCAGTGTGCACTGTATTGATTTTACTGTTTAGCTGGTCCATCTTGACTAAGGTAGGGTGGGGTAAGGCGCCTAGCTATACGAGGCGATACGCCCACCCATCCTATCTACATAGCAACGGCTCAGATCACCACTAAGATTTTTTTATATCCACATAGGAGATGAAAAGAAATATAAAAAGAAGCCATATTTTACAATCGTGAGTACACAATGTGACTTAGTTAATTTGTAAGTGTAAAATAGTAAAACATGTAATTCCCTATATCATTGTAGAACTCATGGATTATCATGAATAACGTATTAATGTATTCATCTTTTAGGATATACATATCGACTAACATTTGGTAACAGTTAAATGTGCGATAATTAAGCTGCACAACATACAGCTATTTTACTAGCGCACATGCCGGGGGGTTAGACGCCGTTTTTGAATGGGGAAATATGCCTACATTATTATTAGGAACATTTATCCTTGCCGAAAACATCAATAGCACACAGCACGGCGAGAAAACAGGAATCAGCAGTTTGGGTATCGTCATCGCCGTATAAAAACACACTTCATAATTGTGTAGATGGTTCGTTCTTTTTCTGTAAGAACTTGTTACATGCCTGCTTAAATGCATTTCACAACACTGTGGGTGTTGGTATTTATTCGGGTGTTGGTATTTATTCAATTGCATGCCTACGTCAGAGGTAAATAAGCGGATACATATAGCATATGTACGTAACGTACACATGCACCCACCCACTTAAGCACATCCCACCCACCACATACTATCCACACTAACTCGCATACTTGTAATTCTTCAACGAGTTTTGGAAAGGCATATTGCCCCACCCAGACGCCCTTTTCGTAGTTATTAAAAAAAGTAGAATTTTAAATTATGTTTTGTATCTGTACGTTTATTTCACACAAAGTAGGACATATATTTTAGATTTCCTGCAACTTAAAATATATGTGATTGGGTCATTATTAAAACAAATGCAGCGGTTCCTGCTTTTGATGGGCGCTTGCCCAACCTGACCTAGCTTATATAAGTAAATTTGTTTTATTGTAGGAGTATAAGAAAAAAACCCATTGAAGAGCAGTATGATTTAATAGTGACTAAAGAATAGAATAGACTAAAGGTGTGGTATAGGCCTAAGCCTACAAAAAAGTTCTAAATATGTTTGTGTTGACATATTATTCCCAGGTAGCAGTTGGAAAGCTCAATTCAAATCGTAAACAAACCGTTAACCCAGGGAAACGCTTTAGCGTTAACGGGTATGATGGCCACGCCCATTTCCGTGTACTTAACCAATGAGACGGCGCGACACATCGGCACAGCGCTGACAACACGACGCGCTACAAACACGACGAAGTTGACTAGAACGCACGTGCCGTGGCTGCAGCGGTCACAGAGCCAACATGGCGACGTCCAGTGGTGGGCCCGTCAAACGTAGCGCCTTGGGCCAAAGTCGGACGAAATTCGCCTCGGTTCCCGACATAAATGAGGGAACGCCAATGTCTGTTTGTGACACGTCTGATAGCGACGAAGAGACAGAACCAGCCGAGTCGTTTCATCGGCGAATTTCAACGAACAAGGACATAAAAACGACGGTAAGAACGTAACGACGTTAGTTCCTGGTTTATGGCTGGTGTGGACCTGTGTCTGTGACAGCGTCTGTCGAAGCCATTAACATATCCAACCATCTTATGTAGGTTATACATATTATCTTTGTCTTACACACAGTAAAACACTCAGTCGTGCCCACTGTGAAGTATGAACCTCACCTGTGACTGTGTGACAACAGCGGACAGCCGTGTTGCTGTCACTGTCAGTCGGTTGATGTGTCGTCTAGTCGTACACGCGTACTCGATTGTTGACACTGACAGCTAGCCAGCAAATACTATTAAACCTAAGGCTCCGTAATATTAATAATGCACTTATTATTATTATGGATCACGATAGTGCTCATGGAAATAGTGTAAATAAAATGAGAAAAATCTACTAGTTTGCCATGATGCTATAATAATGCTGACAGTCAGTGTGAATGTAGCAGGATAAGCAACAACTAGAACTCTAGCTGATGTGAATAATCTTTTTGGCTTTTGTCTTGACTCGTGACATGATAAATGCCTTTTATCAAATAAATAACACTTGTTTACTAATCTGGACTTGAATAGTCTAGCTATTACCAAATACCAACACAATTAATATATAGGATTCGTAAAATAATTATATGCATTAAATATGGTTTGCTACAACATAAATAATATATATATATATATAAATATATATATATATATTATATAATTTATGTTGTAGCAAACCATATTTAATGCATCAATTGATTGTAATACTACCAATATCTGATCTAATCCTGCTCACCAGGATGTGTTATATTAATATTATTATGTAGGTCTGGCTGGGCATTGTGTACACGTAGTATTCTGTCATACCGAAACTGTAACATAACCACTTCCTGGTTTAGTTTCCTTAATATTTTTGAAGTTGCACAACATTTGTTGCCCCATGTCTGGACAACAGTGTATTCATAACCACTCAGTCTGTATTATTTCATTATATATAGTGGTTTTGTAATTTGTTCAACTAGTTTCCTGCTGTCACCAACCCATATAGCAAATATGGGTTATACACACTATTTGGGTACAGGAAGGTTGCATGTTCACTTCCTGGTTTATTTTCCTGAATTCCTTTGAAGTTGGCAACAGGTGTTATATATCTGGGCAAAATATCTTCTTAACTGAACACTGAATATTGTTTGATTCAAATGGTTTCCTAAATGTTTCTTTATACTATTTAGATGTCATTAACCCACAATTTTTAAACTCTGTTTTTTGGGTACAAACTGGAACTTTTTAAATTGCTCTTCATTATGCTGGTTCAACCTGATTTTAACTTTCTATAGAACAGCTCTTATATAAGTTGATACATTTCACACATTGAACTAATATATTACATTTTATTATTGTACTAATCAACAAGAGAGGTCTATGACTGTCTATCACTATAGAAAATTATTCCATGAGCTTTTATTATAATTATCAGTCACAAACATTGTGAAGTTCCTTAAATGTAGTGTCAAACACTAATGTTGTTGCAGCTGAAGTACCAGTTGAGGTCATCTACTATTTCAGACATGTCTAGTTATTTCAATGCATTCCACATCCAGCCTCATTGCAGCTGTTTCTTCAAATCTGTTCTTTGATGTTCAAACATATATTTTAAATAATCCATAAAGTTTGTTTAGTAAAACAAGCATATTAATTTGCCTAAGTGTCGAAAGAATTGACTCATTTGATCATTATATTGGACAACACCCTGGTCACATTTAGCCTACAACATCAGCACATACACCTACACATACATATGATTATACATAACATAATAATAATATATACATTAAATGTTTATATAATTATATATATGTATATATATATATATATATAATATATTTATAATGATAATAATTGAAAGTCTACAGCATCAAAACCGATATTATATGTATTATATTATATTATTTGCACATTCATATGAAGATGTCCACTGTTATTCTGGATCAAAAAATAAACAAGTTAAAGGGAAACAAAATTATAATTTATATATATATATATATATATATATATATATATATATATATATATATATATATATATATATAATTAAAATACCATAACAACAACACTTTACTTACTTTACTAGTAGGTTTCACACAAGGTTGCAATTTTACATTTGGTTAGCTTGCATTAATTCTTCAAATGTGAATATGCTCACACTGTCACCTATTGCTTTACATTTAATGATATTTTGACGATTTTATCAGAGTTACATATACAAGTTGCATATTGCCACAAGTTCACAAATTAACTACATTCGCTTACTCTTGCATTGAAGTGAAATTATAGCAATTACTCAGTTGAATTCCTGTAGTGTTATTACATGCTGAATGCACTGTTACTATTGGGCACCTCTTTCTGAGACACACCAGTGACCTCATGGTCTATTATGTCTCTTTGCACATGCATGTCAATGACAGTTCTAATATCTACCTGTCTGTACTGTCACCATGTCTACATGGACAGTTCTAATATCTACCTGTCTGTACTGTCACCATGTATACATGGACATTTATAATATCTACCTGTCTGTACTGTCACCATGTCTACATGGACAGTTCTAATATCTACCTGTCTGTACTGTCACCATGTATACATGGACAGTTCTAATATCTACCTGTCTGTACTGTCACCATGTATACATGGACAGTTCTAATATCTACCTGTCTGTACTGTCACCATGTCTACATGGACAGTTCTAATATCTACTGTCTGTACTGTCACCATGTTACAGGACATTTTAATATCTACCTGTCTGTATGTCACCATGTCTACAGGACAGTTCTAATATCTACCTGTCTGTACTGTCACCATGTCTACATGGACAGTTTTAATATCTACCTGTCTGTACTGTCACCATGTCTACATCGGACAGTTCTAACTATGTCTGTTATTGTCACCATGTCTACATGGACAGTTTTGATATCTACCTGTCTGTACTGTCACCATGTCTACAGTCTACACGGACAGTTCTAACATATATGTCTGTATTGTCACCATGTCTACATGGATAGTTTTGATATCTACCTGTCTACTGTCACCATGTCTACACGGACAGTTCTAATATATATTTGTCTGTACTGTCACCATGTCTACATGGACAGTTCTAATATCTACCTGTCTGTACTGTCACCATGTCTACATGGACAGTTCTAATATCTACCTGTCTGTACTGTCACCATGTATACATGGACATTTATAATATCTACCTGTCTGTACTGTCACCATGTCTACATGGACAGTTCTAATATCTACCTGTCTGTACTGTCACCATGTCTACATGGACAGTTCTAATATCTACCTGTCTGTACTGTCACCATGTATACATGGACATTTATAATATCTACCTGTCTGTACTGTCACCATGTCTACATGGACAGTTCTAATATCTACCTGTCTGTACTGTCACCATGTTACAGGACATTTTAATATCTACCTGTCTGTATGTCACCATGTCTACAGGACAGTTCTAATATCTACCTGTCTGTACTGTCACCATGTATACATGGACATTTATAATATCTACCTGTCTGTACTGTCACCATGTCTACATGGACAGTTCTAATATCTACCTGTCTGTACTGTCACCATGTCTACATGGACAGTTCTAATATCTACCTGTCTGTACTGTCACCATGTTACATGGACAGTTCTAATATCTACCTGTCTGTACTGTCACCATGTCTACATGGACAGTTCTAATATCTACCTGTCTGTACTGTCACCATGTATACATGGACATTTATAATATCTACCTGTCTGTACTGTCACCATGTCTACATGGACAGTTCTAATATCTACCTGTCTGTACTGTCACCATGTCTACATGGACAGTTCTAATATCTACCTGTCTGTACTGTCACCATGTCTACATGGACAGTTCTAATATCTACCTGTCTGTACTGTCACCATGTCTACATGGACAGTTCTAATATCTACCTGTCTGTACTGTCACCATGTCTACATGGACAGTTGTAATATCTACCTGTCTGTACTGTCACCATGTCTACATGGACAGTTCTAATATCTACCTGTCTGTACTGTCACCATGTCTACACGTACAGTTCTAATATCTACCTGTCTGTATTGTCACCATGTCTACACGGACAGTTCTAATATCTACCTGTCTGTACTCTCAGTCTGTCACCATGTCTACATGGACAGTTTTGATATCTACCTGTCTGTACTGTCACCATGTCTACAGTCTACACGGACAGTTCTAATATATATGTCTGTATTGTCACCATGTCTACATGGATAGTTTTGATATCTACCTGTCTACTGTCACCATGTCTACACGGACAGTTCTAATATATATTTGTCTGTATTGTCACCATGTCTACATGGACAGATCTAATATCTACCTGTCTATACTGTCACCATGTCTACACCTAGCTCCCCGTGACCACTGTGACACCTAGCTCCCCGTGACCACTGTGTCAGTATTTGCTTACAAACAAGACTGGCACGACTGTTACTAAATATAGCTCCTCTGCAGGCTACAGAACAACCAGACACTATTGTGACTAGAGAAGAACACTTATGTGCAGGCCATACTGACTCTACTCTATGTCATAGTTCTAATCCAACACTACATAGTTACTCTAGTTTTGTGGGATACACAGTACACATGCATGCATGCACGCACGCACACACACACACACACACACTCACTCACTCACACACACACACACACACACACTCACACGCACGCACGCACGCACGCACGCACACACACACACTCACGCACGCACGCACTCACTCACTCACTCACACACACACACACACACACACACACACACACACTGGCTCTACTCCATGTGGCAAACAGACTCAATAGACTTGCTCAAGTCTTAGAGGAAACATGTATTCTGGCTCTACAGTGTGTTCCTGTTAACCAGTGATAATTATTCTTCCTGGAGCAAGCATTCCTCAGTACATTGTATGTGAGTGAAGCATGAACAGCATTGTCTGGAGACACTCACTGCACAGTCACTGCACAGTCACTGCACAGTCACTGCACAGTCACTGCACAGTCACTGCACAGTCACTGCACAGTCACTGCACACTCACTGCACAGTCACTGCACAGTCACTAGGTGGCAGTACTACCTGGTAGTGTTAGTTAGGTGGCAGTACGACCTGGTAGTGATAGCTAGGTGGCTGTATTATCTGGTAATGACAGTTAGGTGGCAGTACTACCTGGTAGTGATAGCTAGGTAGCAGTACTACCTGGTAGTGATAGCTAGGTGGCAGTACTACCTGGTAGTGATAGCTAGGTGGCAGTACTACCTGGTAGTGATAGCTAGGTGGCAGTACTACCTGGTAGTGATAGCTAGGTAGCAGTACTACCTGGTAGTGATAGCTAGGCGGCAGTACTACCTGGTAGTGATAGCTAGGTGGCAGTACTACCTGGTAGTGATAGCTAGGTGGCTGTACTACCTGGTAGTGATAGCTAGGTGGCAGTACTACCTGGTAGTGATAGCTAGGTGGCAGTACTACCTGGTAGTGATAGCTAGGTGGCAGTACGACCTGGTAGTGATAGCTAGGTGGCAGTACGACCTGGTAGTGACAGCTAGGTGGCTGTACTACCTGGTAGTAACGGTTCAACCACTGGTAACTGTTGGGGTACACATGCAACCCTCTCATGTTTCCCGTGCACATGTATGTCCTAAACATTGGAGGTTTCAATCATCAGAACCTAACTATTTTAGGTAATATTATATCATATTTACTCAAAGCTTATTTCTGGTAATAACAGTGACCATGGACACACAGGAGTGTAATAAGTTACTGACCAGTGAGAAGTCTGGATCAACCAAATATCAAATGAATTAATTAATCAGAGAAACACTAACGATCATCATTAGTTTGTATAGGTTGAATGCACAAGTAAAATGTCACATTCCTGTGTGTCATGACCTTGGCTTTTGGTAATGCCATTCATTACCTGATTGTCACTAATGTGATTGTCACTAATGTGCCTCTCCAAGTGTTCCACCTAGTGCAATCAGCAGGTGTTTGCTTCTGTTCTGTCCTGGCCCCTGGGTAGGTGTCTGGTTTTTCTTTTCAAGTCTGTAACTGGTGGATGGGGGGGAGGGGCCAAGTGAGGTCACCACTGGTTACAGTTTGAAGTTTAGAATAATTCCATATTTGTTATTTCCATGTATGCACTAGTTGTGTCGGTAGCCCCAGATAATGACAACTCTTGAATACTCGACTGTAGAGTTTGTCCAGCATTTACCTTCTACAGATGCAGTGTGTGAGATGTCCCCATGTACTGTGTCATTGGTAATACCATTTAACATCGAAGACATTAATGTTTATCACAGTTTATGGCTAGATAGTCATGGGTGGGGTATGATAACCATAGACCTGTAGTGGGTGAGGTGCATCATAACATGTTTTTAAGTATCGATGGTATCAAGACCAGTTCTTGCAAATTTTTGGTTTATGACACCAATTTGTGTATTCATTGATGTAAGACAATTTGTACCATTGTTAATACAATAATATGTATGAAGCAACGTCAGTTTTTATTTTATTGCAATTCTTGCAAAATTTGAGTTTGTGACACATTTTGTATAGATCTATCTCCTTAATATGTCTACCCATCCGCCATATGTTGAATTATGTTCACTGATATTTCCACCTATATGACAGATGACAGTAGCTGCTGGGAGGGTCATGGGAGGGTGGTACCTTAAATAGTCATAGTTCAGCAAAATAAGAGTTCGCAGTGGTTAAGAGTGGTCATATCTTTCAGACACTGGTCATGTTGTATAGACATGTCATATAGACACGTCATACTTTAGCACACATCATGATGCTAATGTCATGTAGACACATCATACAAGTCATGATGCTAATGTCATGTAAACACGTCATACTTTAGCACAAGTCATGATGCTAATATCATGTAGACACGTCATACTTTAGCATAAGTCATGATGCTAATGTCATGTAGACATGTCATATTTTGGCACGTCATGATGCTAATGTCATGTAGACAAGTAATGCTTTAGCACAAGTCATGATGCTAATATCTTGTAGACATGTCATACTTTAGCATAAGTCATCATTTAGAGGATCACTTCATGAAGCATGTCTTGAGGTATTCTACCTTAAATAGTCATAGTTCAGCAAAATAAGAGTTCGCAGTCGTTAAGAGTGGTCATATCTTTCAGACACTGGTCATGTTGTATAGACATGTCATATAGACACGTCATACTTTAGCACAAGTCATGATGCTAATGTCATGTAGACACGTCATACTTTACCACAAGTCATGATGCTAATGTCATGTAGACACGTCATACTTTACCACAAGTCATGATGCTAATGTCAAGTAGACATGTCATATTTTAGCACAAGTTTTAATCACAAAGTTTTGAAGACTTATCTGGCTGTGGACAACTGGATGTTTGTGTGAAAGTGGACTCCAAATAAATGACAGTGAATTCTACCTGTTTGTCATACATATCTTTGTTTAAAGTGTAGTATGGCGTACTCTTAGAAATTTAAATTTTTAAGAAGCATTTTATACACCGAATCCAGGAGTAATTGTTAGTGAAACACAATTTTTCATTTTTGGTGCTAGGTGAGGAAAACATTTCTATTTATGGAGCAAAATCAAAAGCTCTTATTATTGTTAATAATAATAATAATTAGGTAACTTCTGTTGCACCTAAATCCTTAGACAGTATAGATACCAAACTCTGAGGCACATCAAAACAAAAGTTGTGAAATGGTCCCCAGGTAGTGTAGACCAGAGATCCACTGCCCCCTAACCACCCACCCACCCCTAACCTCTGTCATCTGGGACCTAATTAATGTAATTGACACCTGATAGCTACATAACAGTGATGACCTGCTGTCCCATGTGTAATTAGCTTCTGCTGCCAGGCTGTGGTGAGAGTAGACCAGGAGGGGCTGGCTGATTGATGGCATCAGTCCCAGGACACAGCAGTATACTGACTGACTGAGGCTGTACAATTACTTATTGGTGCTATACAGACTGAATGGTGCTGTACAGTGTACATTCACTGATTGGTGCTGTACAGTGACTGAATGGTGTTGTACAGTGTACAGCTGTACAATCACTGATTGGTGATTCATGTGTTCATTCCTAGTATGCAGAAGTAGGCTTAACACACTGACTGATTGAGGGGGCCACAGCACCTTGCCACATCATCATATCATCACAACATGGAATAGCAGACAGTGGTAGAGATAGGACTCTTAGCAGACAATGGTAGAGATAGGACTCTTAGCAGACAGTGGTAGAGATAGGACTCTTAGCAGACAGTAGTAGAGATAGGACTCACAGAAGACAGTAGTGGAGATAGGACTCACAGAAGACAGTAGTGGAGATAGGACTCACAGAAGACAGTAGGTGGAGATAGGACTCATAGCAGACAGTGGTAGAGATATGACTCATAGCAAACAGTGGTAGAGATAGGACTTATAGAAGACAGTGGTAGAGATAAGACTCTTAGCACACAGTGGTAGAGATAGGACTCATAGCAGACAGTGGTAGAGATAGAACTCATAGAAGACAGTGGTGGAGATAGGACTCTTAGCAGACAGTGGTAGAGATAGGACTCATAGCAGACAGTGGTAGAGATATGACTTATAGAAGACAGTGGTAGAGATAGGACTTATAGAAGACAGTGGTAGAGATAGGACTTATAGAAGACAGTGGTAGAGATAGGACTCATAGCAGACAGTGGTAGAGATATGACTCATAGCAGACAGTGGTAGAGATAGGACTTATAGAAGACAGTGGTAGAGATAGGACTCTATAGCAGACAGTGGTAGAGATAGGACTTATAGCAGACAGTGGTAGAGATAGGACTCATAGAAGACAGTGGTAGAGATAGGACTCATAGCAGACAGTGGTAGAGATAGGACTCATAGCAGACAGTGGTAGAGATAGGACTCATAGAAGACAGTGGTAGAGATAGGACTCATAGTAGACAGTGGTAGAGATAGGACTCACATAAGACAGTGGTAGAGATAGGACTCATAGCAGACAGTGGTAGAGATAGGACTCACAGAAGACAGTGGTAGAGATAGGACTCATAGCAGACAGTGGTAGAGATAGGACTCATAGAAGACAGTGGTAGAGATAGGACTCATAGCAGACAGTGGTAGAGATAGGACTCACAGAAGACAGTGGTAGAGATAGGACTAATAGCAGACAGTGGTAGAGATAGGACTCATAGCAGACAGTGGTAGAGATAGGACTCATAGCAGACAGTGGTAGAGATAGGACTCATAGTAGACAGTGGTAGAGATAGGACTCACATAAGACAGTGGTAGAGATAGGACTCATAGCAGACAGTGGTAGAGATAGGACTCACAGAAGACAGTGGTAGAGATAGGACTCATAGCAGACAGTGGTAGAGATAGGACTCACAGAAGACAGTGGTAGAGATAGGACTCATAGCAGACAGTGGTAGAGATAGGACTCATAGCAGACAGTGGTAGAGATAGGACTCATAGCAGACAGTGGTAGAGATAGGACTCATAGAGACAGTGGTAGAGATAGGACTCATAGCAGACAGTGGTAGAGATAGGACTCATAGTAGACAGTGGTAGAGATAGGACTAATAGCAGACAGTGGTAGAGATAGGACTCATAGTAGACAGTGGTAGAGATAGGACTCATAGCAGACAGTGGTAGAGATAGGACTCATAGCAGACAGTGGTAGAGATAGGACTCATAGCAGACAGTGGTAGAGATAGGACTCACAGAAGACAGTGGTAGAGATAGGACTCACAGAAGACAGTGGTAGAGATAGGACTCATAGCAGACAGTGGTAGAGATAGGACTCATAGCAGACAGTGGTAGAGATAGGACTCATAGCAGACAGTGGTAGAGATAGGACTCATAGAAGACAGTGGTAGAGATAGGACTCATAGCAGACAGTGGTAGAGATAGGACTCATAGCAGACAGTGGTAGAGATAGGACTCATAGCAGACAGTGGTAGAGATAGGACTCATAGTAGACAGTGGTAGAGATAGGACTAATAGCAGACAGTGGTAGAGATAGGACTCATAGTAGACAGTGGTAGAGATAGGATCGATAGGACTAAGAGACAGTGGTAGAGATAGGACTTACATAGCAGACAGTGGTAGAGATAGGACTCATAGTAGACAGTGGTAGAGATAGGACTCATAGCAGACAGTGGTAGAGATAGGACTCATAGTAGACAGTGGTAGAGATAGGACTCATAGCAGACAGTGGTAGAGATAGGACTCATAGCAGACAGTGGTAGAGAATATGACTCATAGTAGACAGTGGTAGAGATAGGACTCATAGCAGACAGTGGTAGAGATAGGACTCATAGCAGACAGTGGTAGAGATATGACTCATAGTAGACAGTGGTAGAGATAGGACTCATAGCAGACAGTGGTAGAGATAGGACTCATAGTAGACAGTGGTAGAATAGGACTCAAGAGACAGTGGTAGAAATATGACTCATAGAGACAGTGGTAGAGATAGGACTTATAGCAGACAGTGGTAGAGATAGGACTCATAGTAGACAGTGATAGAGATAGGACTCATAGTAGACAGTGGTAGAGATAGGACTCATAGTAGACAGTGATAGAGATAGGACTCATAGTAGACAGTGGTAGAGATAGGACTAATAGCAGACAGTGGTAGAGATATGACTCATAGTAGACAGTGATAGAGATAGGACTCATAGCAGACAGTGGTAGAGATAGGACTCATAGTAGACAGTGGTAGAGATAGGACTCATAGTACACACACACCAGTCACATGTGTTGGTGGACACATGCATGTTACACACACCAGTCACATGTGTTGGTTGACACATGCATGTTACACAACACACACCAGTCACATGTGTTGGTGGACACATGCATGTTATACACACCAGTCACATGTGTTGGTGGACACATGCATGTTACACACTAGTCACATGTGTTGGTGGACACATTCATGTTACACACACACCAGTCACATGTGTTGGTGGACACATGCATGCTACACATACCAGTCACATGTGTTGGTGAACACATGCATGTTACACACACCAGTCACATGTGTTGGTGAACACATGCATGATACACACACCAGTCACATGTGTTGGTGGACACATGCATGTTACACACACCAGTCACATGTGTTGGTGGACACATGCAACACACTGTTTGCCTATTACTGTTACCTCCCAAAAAGGCTCCCATGTCTCAGAAACCATTGAGGGTCTACTTTTTATAATTTGGCATAGACTGCTGCTATGCATGAACAATGTTTTTTTGATTGGAAGGCTGCATGCCCTAAAACTGTTAAAAAATTCAAAACTTTTACATGTTCTATAATTTGGCATATCATATCAAAGTACACAAGAATTTTTATTTGATTGAATGTTTAGCATAGTCCTGCATTAGCATAGTCCTGTAATGTGCTTCTGAATAGTATACTAATCAGATCTATTCTCCTTGTTTTTACCTGTCCAGTGATATGTTTCCCGTCAAACATGAGTTTAACCTGTCCAAATGATGGGTGGATGACAATCTAGATGATGCTGTGGACATGACAGACTGGCAGTCCACACCATCTTGGATGATGTTTTAAACACACTGAAGTATCTCATAGTCTGGTTGCCTGCAGATACACGATCTCATTTTGACCACTTACCTTTGATATTCTGGTTTGTTTCGAAAACTGATGTTGAAACAACATGATATTGCTCACTGGGGCTGAACCAACATGATATTTCTCACTGGGGCTGAACCAACATGATATTTCTCACTGGGGCTGATCCAACATGATATTGCTCACTGCGGCTGAACCAACATGATATTTCTCACTGGGGCTGAACCAACATGATATTGCTCACTGAGACTAAACTAATATGGCTCACTGATGATGAACCAATGTGGCTCACTAAGACTGAATCAGTATGACTCAATGAGAGAACCAATGTAACTCAATGTTGCTGCACCAATGTGACACAATGAGACTGAACCAATGTGAATCACTGATACTGAACGAATGTGACTCACTGATACTGAACGAATGTGACTCACTGATACTGAACCAATGTGACTCACTGATACTGAACCAATGTGACTCACTGGGACTGGACCAATGTGACTCACTGATACTGAACCAATGTGACTCACTGGGACTGGACCAATGTGACTCACTGATACTGAACCAATGTGACTCACTGGGACTGGACCAATGTGACTCACAGATACTGAACCAATGTCACTCACTGATACTGAACTAATGTCACTCACTGACACTGAACCAATGTGACTCACTGACACTGAACCAATGTGACTCACTGATACTGAACCAATGTGACTCACTGATACTGAACCAATGTGACTCACTGATACTGAACCAATGTGACTCACTGACACTGAACCAATGTGACTCACTGATACTGAACCAATGTGACTCACTGATACTGAACTAATGTGACTCACTGATACTGAACCAATGTGACTCACTGATACTGAACCAATGTGACTCACTGATACTGAACCAATGTGACTCACTGATACTGAACCAATGTGACTCACTGATACTGAACCAATGTGACTCACTGATACTGAACTAATGTGACTCACTGATACTGAACCAATGTGACTCACTGATACTGAACCAATGTGACTCACTGAAAATGAACCAATGTGACTCAATGATACTGAACTAATGTGACTCACTGATACTGAACCAATGTGACTCCCTGATACTATACAAATGCGACTCACTGATACTGAAACAATGTCACTGATACTTAGCCAATGTCACTCAGTTATACGGAACCAGTGTGACACTGAGACAGAATCAACCCTGCAATATTTTCAAATTGTTACCTACAACAGTAACTTTTCAGAGCATCAAGAGCATGTGTAAGCAGTCTGAGTATGTGTCAACACTACACAAACATGACAAGTTTGACCAACACATTTGCTTGACTCTGTAGTCCAAACTCATTTGACAGGTCATATAATTTTGATACAGATTATGTGTGAAATTATTGTAATTATTGGTGGACAGATACCACTCACAGGACAGCTGATGTGGACAGATATCACCCACAGTCACAGGACAGCTGATGTGGACAGATATCACCCACAGTCACAGGACAGCTGATGTGGACAGATATCACCCACAGTCACAGGACAGCTGATGTGGACAGATATCACCCACAGTCACAGGACAGCTGATGTGGACAGATATCACCCACAGTCACAGGACAGCTGATGTGAACAGATATCACCCACAGTCACAGGACAGCTGATGTGGACAGATATCACCCACAGTCACAGGACAGCTGATGTGGACAGATATCACCCACAGTCACAGGACAGCTGATGTGGACATATATCACCCGCAGTCACAGGACAGCTGATGTGGACAGATATCACCCACAGTCACAGGACAGCTGATGTGGACAAATATCACTCACAGTCACATGACAGCTGATGTGGACAGATATCACTCACAGTCACAGGACAGCTGATGTGGACAGATATCACCCAGTCACAGGACAGCTGATGTGGACAGATATCACCCACAGTCACAGGACAGCTGATGTGGACAGATATCACCCACAGTCACAGGACAGCTGATGTGGACAAATATCACTCACAGTCACAGGACAGCTGATGTGGACAGATATCACTCACACTCACAGGACAGCTGATGTGGACAGATATCACCCACAGTCACAGGACAGCTGATGTGGACAGATATCGCTCACAGTCACAGGACAACTGATGTGGACAGATATCACCCACAGTCACAGGACAGCTGATGTGGACAGATATCACTCACAGTCACAGGACAGCTGATGTGAACAGATATCACCCGCAGTCACAGGACAACTGATGTGGACAGATATCACCCACAGTCACAGGACAACTGATGTGGACAGATATCACCCACAGTCACAGGACAGCTGATGTGGACAGATATCACCCACAGTCACAGGACAGCTGATGTGGACAGATATCACCCACAGTCACAGGACAGCTGATGTGGACAGATATCACCCACAGTCACAGGACAGCTGATGTGGACAGATATCACCCACAGTCACAGGACAGCTGATGTGGACAGATATCACCCACAGTCACAGGACAGCTGATGTGGACAGATATCACCCACAGTCACAGGACAGCTGATGTGGACAGATATCACCCACAGTCACAGGACAGCTGATGTGGACAGATATCACCCACAGTCACAGGACAGCTGATGTGGACAGATATCACCCACAGTCACAGGACAGCTGATGTGGACAGATATCACCCACAGTCACAGGACAGCTGATGTGGACAGATATCACCCACAGTCACAGGACAGCTGATGTGGACAGATATCACCCACAGTCACAGGACAGCTGATGTGGACAGATATCACTCCATCACAGGACAGCTGATGTGGACAGATATCACCCACAGTCACAGGACAGCTGATGTGGACAGATATCACCCACAGTCACAGGACAGCTGATGTGGACAGATATCACTCACACTCACAGGACAGCTGATGTGGACAGATATCACCCACAGTCACAGGACAGCTGATGTGGACAGATATCACCCACAGTCACAGGACAGCTGATGTGGACAGATATCACTCACAGTCACAGGACAGCTGATGTGGACAGATATCACCCACAGTCACAGGACAGCTGATGTGGACAGATATCACCCACAGTCACAGGACAGCTGATGTGGACAGATATCACCCACAGTCACAGGACAGCTGATGTGGACAGATATCACCCACAGTCACAGGACAGCTGATGTGGACAGATATCACCCACAGTCACAGGACAGCTGATGTGGACAGATATCACCCGCAGTCACAGGACAGCTGATGTGGACAGATATCACCCGCAGTCACAGGACAGCTGATGTGGACAGATATCACCCACAGTCACAGGACAGCTGATGTGAACAGATATCACCCACAGTCACAGGACAGCTGATGTGGACAGATATCACCCACAGTCACAGGACAGCTGATGTGGACAGATATCACCCACAGTCACAGGACAGCTGATGTGGACAGATATCACCCACAGTCACAGGACAGCTGATGTGGACAGATATCACTCACAGTCACAGGACAGCTGATGTGGACAGATATCACCCACAGTCACAGGACAGCTGATGTGGACAGATATCACCCACAGTCACAGGACAGCTGATGTGAACAGATATCACCCACAGTCACAGGACAGCTGATGTGGACAGATATCACCCACAGTCACAGGACAGCTGATGTGGACAGATATCGCTCACAGTCACAGGACAGCTGATGTGGAAATATTGGCAATAACAATCATCAATGGGGAATTTTAGTTGTTTTTTATTTAATCCAGACACTACATCTGCATACTAAATACATAACATAAATGCAGCAGATACGACTTTGATGATGGTGTAAAACAAGAGTAAATATTTGATGGTCACTGCATTGCATAATGATGTAGGTGTTATCTCATGTAAGAGAAATTAGACCATTTTACTTCACGTGTACTGCTCTCTCTTTGTTAAATAGGTTCCTTGCATTCCTCAGATTGCTATGCATGTAATCACTATTTAAATAATATCACATTATCAAAGAAAACGTAAGGTCTCACTTTTTTAGTCACTATGACAGAAATCAGTCACATTGTCTTGGCAAAACCACTGGCAAGTCTGTCACAACCTCCTCGCAAGTCTGTCGCAAACTCCTGGCACGTCTGTCGCAACCTCCAGGCAAGTCTGTCGCAACATCCTGTCAAGTCTATTACAACATCCTGGCAAGTCTGTCATAACCATGTGGAAAGTCTGTCACAACCACCTGGCAAGTCTGTCGCAACCTCCTGGCAAGTCTGTCGCAACCTCTGGGCAAGTCTATCACAACCTCCTGGCAAGTCTGTTACAAACTCCTGGCAAGTCTGTCGCAACCTCCTGGCAAGTCACACAACCTCCTGGCAAGTCTGTCACAAACTCCTGGCAAGTCTGTCACAACCTCCTGGCAAGTCTGTCATAACTTCCTGGCAAGTCTGTCATAACCTCCTGGCAAGTGTGTCACAACCTCCTGGCAAGTCTGTCACAACCTCCTGGCAAGTCTGTCACAACCTCCTGGCAAGTCTGTCACAACCTGTGGGCAAGTCTGTCGCAACCTCCCGGCAAGTCTGTCGCAACCTCCCGGCAAGTCTGTCACAACCTCTGGGCAAGTCTGTCACAACCTCTGGGCAAGTCGGTCACAACCTCCCGGCAAGTGTGTCACAACCTCCCGGCAAGTGTGTCACAACCTCTGGGCATATCTGTCACAACCTCCGGGCAAGTCTGTCGCAACCTCCCAGCAAGTCTGTCACAAGCTCCCGGCAAGTCTGTCACAACCTCCCGGCAAGTGTGTCACAACCTCCCGGCAAGTGTGTCACAACCTCTGGGCATATCTGTCACAACCTCCAGGCAAGTCTGTCGCAACCTCCCAGCAAGTCTGTCACAAGCTCCCGGCAAGTCTGTCACAACCTCCCGGCAAGTGTGTCACAACCTCCCGGCAAGTGTGTCACAACCTCCCGGCAAGTGTGTCACAACCTCCCGGCAAGTGTGTCACAACCTCTGGGCAAGTCTGTCACAACCTCTGGGCAAGTCTGTCACAAACTCCTGCAAGTCTGTCACAAACTCCGGCAAGTCTGTCACAACCTCTGAACAATTCTGTCACAACCTCTGAACAATTCTGTCACAACCTCCCGGCAAGTGTGTCACAACCTCTGGGCAAGTCTGTCACAACCTCCCGGCAAGTGTGTCACAACCTCTGGGCAAGTGTGTCACAACCTCTGAACAATTCTGTCACAACCTCTGAACAATTCTGTCACAACCTCCCGGCAAGTGTGTCACAACCTCTGGGCAAGTGTGTCACAACCTCTGGGCAAGTGTGTCACAACCTCTGGGCAAGTCTGTCACAACCTCCCGGCAAGTCTGTCACAACCTCCTGGCAAGTCTGTCACAACCTCTGGGCAAGTCTGTCACAACCTCTGGGCAAGTATGTCGCAACCTCCCGGCAAGTCTGTCACAACCTCCCGGTAAGTGTGTCACAACCTCTGGGCAAGTCTGTCACAACCTCTGGGCAAGTCTGTCACAACCTCTGGGCTAGTCCGTGACAACCTCCAGGCAAGTGTTTCAAAACCTCTGGGCAAGTCTGTCACAACCTCCTGGCAAATCTGTCACAACCTCCTGGCAAGTCTGTCACAACCTCTGGGCAAGTCTGTCACAACCTCCCGGCAAGTCTGTCGCAACATCCCGGCAAGTCTGTCACAAACTCCTGGCAAGTCTGTCACAACCTCCTGGCAAATCTGTCACAACCTCCTGGCAAGTGTGTCACAACCTCTGGGTAAGTCTGTCACAACCTCTGGGCAAGTCTGTCGCAACCTCCCGGCAAGTCTGTCACAAACTCCTGGCAAGTCTGTCACAACTTCCAGCAAGTCTGTCGCAACCTCCCGGGAAGTCCGTCGCAACCTCCCGGCAAGTCTGTCACAAACTCCTGGCACGTCTGTCGCAACCTCTGGGCAAGTCTGTCGCAACCTCTGGGCAAGTCTGTCACAACCTCTGGGCAAGTCTGTCGCAACCTCGGGGCAAGTCTGTCACAAACTCCTGGCACGTCTGTCACAACCTCTGGGCAAGTCTGTCGCAACCTCTGGGCAAGTCTGTCACAACCTCTGGGCAAGTCTGTCGCAACCTTTGGGCAAGTCTGTCCCAACCTCTGGGCAAGTCTGTCACAACTTCTGGGCAAGTCTGTTGCAACCTCCCGGCAAGTCTCTGTCACAACCTCCCGGCAAGTGTGTCACAACCTGTGGGCAAGTCTGTCACAACCTCTATGCAAGTCTGTCACAACCTCTGGGCAAGTCTGTCACAACCTCCTGGCAAGTCTGTCACAACCTCCTGGCAAGTCTGTGACAACCTCTGGGCAAGTCTGTGACAACCTCCCGGCAAGTCTGTCGCAACATCCCGGCAAGTCTGTCACAACCTCCTGGCAAGTCTGTTACAACCTCCAGCAAGTCTGTCGCAACCTCCCGGCAAGTCTGTCACAATAATGTTTAGACTGACTCTGTGTTTCTTAGTTCACATCAACAATGTTTAGACTGACAGTGTTTCTTAATTCATATCAACAATGTTTAGACTGACTGTGTTTTTTAGTTCACATCAACAATGTTTAGAGTGACAGTGTTTCTTAGTTCGTATCAACAATGTTTAGAGTGAGTGTTTCTTAGTTCACATCAACAATGTTTAGAGTGACAGTGTTTCTTAGTTCACATCAACAATGTTTAGAGTGATAGTGTTTCTTAGTTCACATCAACAATGTTTAGACTGATTGTGTTTCTTAGTTCATATGAACAGTATTTAGACTGACTGTGTTTCTTAGTTCATATCAACAATGTTTAGACTGACTGAGTTCCTTTGTTCATACCAACAATGTTTAGACTGACTGAATTTCTTATTTCATACCAACAATGTTTAGACTGAGTGTTTATTAGTTCACATCAACAATGTTTAGACTGAGTGTTTCTTCATTCAAATCAACAATGTTTAGACTGAGTGTTTATTAGTTCACATCAACAATGTTTAGACTGAGTGTTTCTTCATTCAAATCAACAATGTTTAGACTGAGTGTTTATTAGTTCACATCAACAATGTTTAGACTGACTGAATTTCTTATTTCATACCAACAATGTTTAGACTGAGTGTTTATTAGTTCACATCAACAATGTTTAGACTGAGTGTTTCTTCATTCAAATCAACAATGTTTAGACTGAGTGTTTATTAGTTCACATCAACAATGCTTAGACTGAGTGTTTCATAGTTCACATCAACAATGTTTAGACTGACTCTGTATTATCTTAGTTTGCATCAAGTGGGTATGTTTTGTGTGGAATTTGGCCAGAGGATGTTTAGCCCACCAGAGTCAGCGAGTGTCAGCAATGCCTGCCAGGCTGTCTGTCACCTTTAGGGTGACATTCAGAAAGAGACGTCCCACTACTGTGCCTAACAATGCCTGTGACAGACACACATCTATTATTTATAAATGATTGGTTGTGTATGAAAATGCTGTGGTGACATGGTGGCCTGACAGTGACAGTGATAACTGCAGGAGGCCGTGGTGACACTGCAGTTTGCACTGTGGCCCAGTGTCACTGGGTCATCTCCACTGATGACTCACCCAGGGAAGTATCACAGGAGAAATAACGTCTCAGCTATGATCTGGTTCTGATGTACCTATTCAGCCAGACCTGAACGTGGACCTGCTAAGTCACATGCAAAATTTCAGTCCAAAACATGTTAAACATGCAAAGTTTTTACAAATGTTATGTATGTATGTATGTTTAACAAACAAACAAACAAACAAACAAACAAACAAACAAACAGAGATACACTCTTTTATAATTTTAACATGGAATCTGGGAGACAGTTGCAACAAACTGATACAAACCTTGTTTTTAATGTATATTCCTACAGCATATTACTTATAGCCCAACCGATAATTGACAGAATATGGCCGAATTGTGTGTTTTATGATACAAGCATGAAATTTGGCACATACCTGGTACTTAGATTTCATCATTAAAAAAATATTTGGATATAGGGCCATCCCAGATTTTACCCTTGAAGGCGTTGGTGGCTATTTTCCAAGATGGCCGCCTTAAACAAATGTTCTCATATCTTAACAACTGCTTCAAGTAAATAAGTCGTTTTGGTATCTAGTATATGTTTTCGGGGACCACCATTTCAAATACATTACTTTTGACCTTCTCCGACATTCACATCCGCCATTTTTAAAGATGGCCGCCATCAAGACTAATGATCCTATATCTCACGACCTAGAGCAGTCATTTTGTTATCAATTTTAATGTAGGTACTTGGACAGCCAATTTAAATGTGAAATATTTTGCAATTGACCTTCGTTGACCTTTGTATCCGCCATTTTATCAAATGACGTCCGTTAAAACGAATCTTATCCATACCTTTAAAATGCTTTAGTCAATACAAGCTACATTTGTGTCAAAATGTAAGTTTTTCAAGGAAGCGATTTCCACTGTGGTACATATGACCTTCTCCAACTTCAACATCCACCATTTTTAAAGATGGCGCCTTTCAAATCAAATTATCCTGAAATCTTAAGAATAAACCACCTAGAGAGGTGTCAACATTAAGGTTTTATGTGTTGCTATTTTAAATATGCTGCTTTTGATCTCGTCGGACATTCGTATCGGTCGTTTTCAAGACGGCGACAAAAATCTTCAAACGTTTTGAATAATTGTTCTGTTATATAATATAAATGCAAAGTGTCTTAATAATAACACATATATAATGTAGAATGTAATGCAGGCATCAGGACACACCGGACGTGCTTTGCTGGCCTGCTTATTCAAAACTTGACGCAGAGGGGGTTACTGTTACAAAACTATCACTGACAATATCAATGGGTGTCAACAGGTTTGGTTACTTGCCTAAGATAATCATACTGTCAAGAGTAGATGACGGTGTAGGCACCGAGGCAATCTTCCGGCAGCACAAAGCCAAATGGCACGACTCTTTGTAAATTGCAATTCAACAAGACATCACTTCAGCGAGCAGAGAAGAGGAAATCTCACATTGAAAACAATACAGATGTTTCTAAGAAGTTTTCCTGTCAGTCTGTAGAGGAAGAGGAAGCATCTCCTTCCACCGTAACATGTTTCTTTTGCCGCATGTCTCCAGTTGGAGTCTTTACGCAATGCTTCGACCTTTCAGGTTGATGTTCGACAGTATGCTGTCATACTGCCCTTTTTGCGAAACTAAGTGCTAGGGACATGATTGCACAAGAGGCCAAATATCTTACCCAATGCATGGTAACGTTGTACAACAAAGCACGCGAAGTGACAGCATCTGATGGCCATGAAGTAGACTTTGATCTGGAAGATCTCGTTCCTGTACAAGACAGTTCCCCCACTTCTGTTGTACAAGTCGTCATTCTTGATGGGGCTGCAATCGCCAACATGTTTCAACCGGATTTTGCAGACTTTTTCTTATTTACGATCCAAGTGTTCCTGCTGTACATCACAACTGTGAGCAGACTATTTGTGTGGGATGAACATCTCGCAGATAGCTTGAAGGCTGAAGCACGGACAAGGAGAGGGAAATGTATCTACCGCCACATTTCTTTCTCTGCATTGATAACAACAATTATTATAGTTTTTCATTTTTGGCGGCTAGTGCAGCAACCATTGCCACTGACAAACAAGTCGTCAGCACATATCACACTGGTGTGCCCCGAGACATATAAGGCTTTGTTCCATGCACTGATGAAGAAGCAGATACACAAATCCTACTCCACCTGGAGGATGCTGTGAATCAAAGGTATGACAAGATACCCATTCGCACAGTTGACACGGATGTGGTAGTTCTTGCAGTGACATCAGCCCAGCGCCTAAACATCACCGAACTGTGGATTGCGTTTGGTGCTCGGAAGAATTTCCTATATTTACCGGCCCACGAGATGGCCAGCGCATTGGGTTTGAACCGTTTTGTTACTTTGCCAATGTTTCATGCCTTTACTGGTGTCATGTTTTGGAAGCAGGGGCAAACGGACTGCATGGGGCTGTGGAGTGCCTATGACAAAGTCACACCAGCTTTCTGTGCTTTGGCTGCTACCCCGGCGACCGTA
Source organism: Ridgeia piscesae (assembly GCA_025642075.2). NCBI lineage: Eukaryota > Metazoa > Annelida > Polychaeta > Sabellida > Siboglinidae > Ridgeia > Ridgeia piscesae. The sequence continues at coordinate 83,594 of JAODUO010001546.1, forward strand.
GATGATTGGCTGTGTCCACTGGAACGATTGCTAGTCTTGCTGTACGATTGTACTAGCAGCCAGCAATTTGTCAATGGAGCGAGGAAGCAGTTCACATAAAAAGGTAGTGCTATTGCCCTCCGACACAAGCAGTACTTATCCAGAAAACAAAACGGGCTGCTCACCAAGCTGGTCACTGTTGGGCACAGATGATGATCGTGACTTCGGAACGACTTCCATCTCCAAGTGAATTGGGGTGGAACAAGAATGATAATGACAGCTGGAAAATATGCTAGACAACTCTTTCTGAAGCGACACAAGCTTGTCGTGAACTACTGCGCTGTGGCTGTAATAAAGGTTGCATAGGACTATGCAAGTGCCTCAAGTGAGGACTTCAATGCATTCCTCTTTCCTACTGTGGTGGACTGTGTGCTCGTAACTAATGTGTAACACAGTAAACATTAGGACGTGTAGTAACTAGGAACTGTTACATTTTGCATAGGACGTTTTGGTTATGGACACTTATCATGTGATATAAACACATGTGTTATAGAGGCCTATTGAACTGTCACACCCACGTAGTTGGTTTCTGCTGTGTCTGCTGACATGTCACAAAACAATGATGCTACCATTGTTATACTAATAAACAATGAGTTAAACATGCAAATCTTTTGAAGGTAATATAAAAGTTCATAAATAGCAAGAAGGGGACGACTTGAGATTCTCCTCTAGAATATAACCTAGCTAGTAAAATAGCGTTTAATGGTTGCCATTACAGAAGATAACTGCCATTTTTAGTCGTCATCTTGACGACAGATACGAATATCCGACGAGAACAAAAGCAGCTTATTTAAAACAACAACACGTAAAATCTTAATGTTGACACCTCTCTAGGTGCTTTATTCTTAATATTTGAGGAAAAGGTGATTTGAAAGGAGCCATCTTTAAAAATTGCAGATGTTGAAGTTGGAGAAGGTCATACGTAACACAGTGGCAATCGTTACCTTGTAAAATTTACATTTTGACACAAATGTAGCGGTTCTGACTGAAGCATTTTAAAGGTATAGGCAAGATTCGTTTTAATGGCTGTCATTTGATAATATACGAAGGTCAATGAAAGTCAAATGCAAAATATTTCACAACACTTAAATTGGCTGTCCACATACCTATATTTTTATATCAAAATGACTGTTCTAGGTGGCGTAGGTCATGATATATAGGATCATTAGTCTTGGTGGCTGCCATCTTTAAAAATGGTAGATGTGAATGTCGGAGAAGGTCAAAAGTAATATATTTGAAATGGTGGTCCCCGAAAACATATATTAGATACCAAAAATGACTTATTTACTTGAAGCAGTTGTTAAGATAAAGAAACTTGGTTTATGGTGGCCATCTTGGAAAATGGCCACCAACGCGTTCCAATGTGAAATCTGAGATGGCCCTATATCCAAATATTTTTGTAATTATGTGCTCTACATTTGTGCCAAATTTCTTGCTTGTATCACAAAACGCACAATTCATTCACATCTAGGCTGGGCTATTATTGATATTTCAGGTATTTTATATACAGTTATGTATGCGGTCAAGCATGAAAATTTCCATTTTGTAAAAAAGCATGTTAGATATGTCAAGTACAAGCAGATGCCATTGCCCACCAGCAGACCATCACTTAGACATTCCACAGTCAAACATGTCATATGAAAATAGCTTTTTGAGACACAGATGTTTTACCATAACCATATACAAACAAGCGCAACAAAATCTACTTCAGTGAAATGTCTATGTGAATAAAATAAATATTAGTCAGAATAATGTCTAGCTACTGTCTATAACATAGATTTATGTAGAGACAGAAATATGGTGGACGGGTAAAAAAATGAAGGAGCAAAAAAGGTCTTCCAAAACCATAGATATTGTAAGTTATGCCTTGAAAGTGAGTGAAAATGGTGTCAAATGTGTGTTTGTAGTCCATTTCAGGTCATCAGACACATTTAAAAGTTTGTAAACTGGCTTAACAGTTAACATCCATGTGTCCACCAAAACGTGTGTGACTGGCAATAATTTTATCCTGCATAAAGCCCTGGTCTATATAAAATTAACATCCTTTCGAAAATATGACAAAACAGACACGTTCCAGTGGCACCGAGCATGGGCAGGATTCATTGGTGTGTGATTTGGGAATATCCACACATTTCACACCGGGATGCAATATTTAACTGGGCGAAACTTTGTTTCAGAATAGACAGTTGTTTTGTTCCTGCCTTGAGACCTGCAGGCTGTACAATAGTATCACCTCATTTCATATCCACCGCTGTAGCTGAACTAAAATGGCTGTAAAAATGCTTATAATTTATAATCGCCATAGTTGACATAGCTATGTTGGTTTTACCTCACGCAAGGTGATAGGCCCATGTTGGTTTTACCTCTCTCTAGGTGACAGGACCATATTAGTTTTATCTCACGCAAGGTGACAGGATCATGTTGGTTTTACCTCACTCTAGGTGACAGGACCATGTTTGAATAACCTCAGTCTATGTGACAGGACCATGATAGTATAACCTCACTCAGTCACTCTAGGTGACAGGACCATGTTGGTTTTACCTCACTCTAGGTGACAGGACCATGTAGGTATAACCTCACTCTAGGTGACAAGACCATGTTGGTTTCACCCCACTCTAGGTGACAGGACCATCTTTTGTATTACCTGACTCTAGGGGATAGGACAATGAACATTGGTGTTACCTCACTCTAATGACATGACCCTGTTGGTGTTAGCTCACTCTTGGTGATAGGACCGTCTTGGTGTTACCTCACACTAATGACAGGACCATCTTGGTGTTACCTCACTCTTGATGACAGGACCTTGTTTGTGTTACCTCACTCTTGATGATAGGACCCTGTTTGTGTTACCTCACTCTTGGTGATAGGACCCTGTTTGTGTTAGCTCACTCTTGATGATAGGACAATGTTGGTGTTACCTCACTCTTGATGATAGGACCCTGTTTGTGTTACCTCACTCTTGGTGATAGGACCCTGTTTGTGTTACCTCACTCTCAATGACAGGACCCTGTTTGTGTTACCTCACTCTTGGTGACAGGACCCTGTTGGTGTGACCTCACTCTTGATGCCAAGACCATGTCTGTTGACAGTGACCTGCCTATGGAGACAATGCAACAATGAAACTGTGAGCATTGACACTGTGAGCATTGACACTGTGAGCAGTGACACTGAGCAGTGACACTGTGAGCATTGACACTGTGAGCAGTGACACTGTGAGCAGTGACACTGAGCAGTGACACTGTGAGCATTGACACTGTGAGCAGTGACACTATGAGCAGTGACACTGTGAGCAGTGACACTGAGCATTGACACTGTGAGCATTGACACTGTGAGCAGTGACACTGAGCAATGACACTGTGAGCATCGACACTGTGAGCACTGACACTGTGAGCAGTGACACTATGAGCAGTGACACTGTGAGCAGTGACACTGTGAGCAGTGACACTGTGAGCAGTGACACTGTGAGCAGTGACACTGTGAGCAGTGACACTGTGAGCATTGACACTGTGAGCAGTGACACTGTGAGTTGTGACACTGAGCAGTGACACTGTGAGCAGTGACACTGTGAGCAGTGACACTGTGACCAGTGACACTGTGAGCAGTGATACTGTGAGCAGTGACACTGTGACCAGTGACACTGTGAGCAGTGACACTGTGAGCATTGACACTGTGAGCTGTGACACTGAGCAGTGACACTGTGAGCAGTGACACTGTGAGCAGTGACACTGTGACCAGTGACACTGTGAGCAGTGATACTGTGAGCATTGACACTGTGAGCAGTGACACTGTGAGCTGTGACACTGAGCAGTGACACTGTGAGCAGTGACACTGTGAGCAGTGATACTGTGAGCTATGACAGGTGACAAGGTGAGTCAGTGCTGGGACTGGTGCCACACAGTCTTGCTGTAATGACCTCATCAGTGAAGTGCTGATTAGATGAGACTGATTTATTGGCTGATTCTGGCTGGTTAGTGCCTGTGCTGGGGCTATTATGTTGATGTGAAAAGTGTATTATACTAATAGTCTTGAATGTGTAGATAGGTAATTGGTAAATGATGTGCCAAGGTCTGTGATGGTGTGTTGTGATCAGATATACTGTGTACCGAGTTCTCATACACAATTTCAGAAGTCAGGGACCCTGATTCCATGAACCCTGTTGCCATGAACTATGATTCCATTATATATATATATATATATATATATATATATATATACTTGTAATTCAATTTATATATATATATATATATATGTTATATTTTTATACACGTAGTAAAACCTGTCTTTGGCGACCGCACCTATGCCCATCCAAAACGGTCACTCAAGACAGGTGGTTGCTTATAACATTGTACCATTGTAACATTGTACCATTGATGGCACCCCATACCCGTTGTCTCCCTCATGTTCACGCACATTAATATACCAGTCAAATAAATTGATCAAATCAGATAAACCAACAATACATATATTTAGTGAACTCGAACTTGTCACTGCTAGCAGGTGAAAACAATGGTTGCATGAACAAGTTGTGTGGTCACTGGTCATATTTGGCAAGTAGTCGTTCACGGCAGGTATATTTTAATCAGAAACGATCTGTGCCTCAGAAAGCGATCGTTCAAGACGGGTGGTTCAAGATTCATGACAGAGGACACCCAAGACAGGTTTTACTGTATATATTACATGTACAAAAATATGAAGTTAATTTAAAATTTATTAAGTCATAATTCACATGACCATGAATGTAAGTTTACTTTTTATTTCTGTAACAAGAATCATGTGACATATTTCAGTAATTAATATTGTCAACTTACATTTTATAGCAGCATCATAATGTCCAGAATGCAGGAAGGTGACTTTGTGTCGAAGATGTCGGCTGTTTGCATTGGCTATTTAAATACAGACTCATCAGTAGTCCTGGAGGTAGTGGACTTTTATTTCCAATAAATCTACTAAATGACCACATTCACTGAAGCTGAGTATATTGAAGCTGACCCCAAGTGTGGCAGGCTGCACTCACCTGTCACATGTCACATGTGTGAAATGTTGGCCTAAGTAATAACCATCTTATTGTTATTGCCAAGGAACAAGTGTTTGTGATAGAACACACAGGAAGCCAAGGAACAAGTCTTTGTGATAGAAGACATAGGAAACCAAGGAACAAGTGTTTGTGATAGAACACACAGAAAGCCAAGGAACAAGAGTTTTTGATAGAACACACAGAAAGCTAAGGAACAATTGTTTTTGATAGAAGACATAGGAAACCAAGGAACAAGTGTTTGTGATAGAACACACAGAAAGCCAAGGAACAAGTGTTTGTGATAGAAGACATAGGAAACCAAAGAACAAGTGTTTGAGATAGAAGACACAGGAAACCAAGGAACAAGTGTTTGAGATAGAAGACATAGGAAACCAAGGAACAAGTGTTTGTGATAGAAGACACAGGAAACAAAGGAACAAGTGTTTGTGATAGAAGACATAGGAAACCAAGGAACAAGTGTTTGTGATAGAAGACACAGGAAACAAAGGAACAAGTGTTTGTGATAGAAGACATAGGAAACCAAGGAACAAGTGTTTGTGATAGAAGACATAGGAAACCAAGGAACAAGTGTTTGTGATAGAACACACAGAAAGCTAAGGAACAAGTGTTTGTGATAGAACACAAGAAACCAAGGAACAAGTGTTTGTGATAGAAGACACAGGAAACAAAGGAACAAGTGTTTGGATAGAAGACACAGGAAACCAAGGAACAAGTGTTTGTGATAGAAGACATAGGAAACCAAGGAACAAGTGTTTGAGATAGAAGACACAGGAAACCAAGGAACAAGTGTTTGTGATAGAAGACATAGGAAACCAAGGAACAAGTGTTTGTGATAGAAGACACAGGAAACAAAGGAACAAGTGTTTGAGATAGAAGACACAGGAAACCAAGGAACAAGTGTTTGTGATAGAAACATAGGAAACCAAGGAACAAGTGTTTGTGATAGAAGACACAGGAAACCAAGGAATAAGTATTTGTGATAGAACACACAGAAAGCTAAGGAACAAGTGTTTGTGATAGAACACAAGAAGCCAACGAACAAGTGTTTGTGATAGAACACACAGGAAGCCAAGGAACAAGTGTTTGTGACAGAACACACAGAAAGCCAAGGAACAAGTGTTTGTGATAGAACACACAGAAAGCCAAGGAACAAGTGTTTGTGATAGAACACACAAGAAGTCAAGGAACAAGTGTTTGTGATAGAACACACAGGAAGCCAAGGAACAAGTGTTTGTGATAGAACACACAAGAAGTCAAGGAACAAGTGTTTGTGATAGAACACACAGGAAGCCAAGGAACAAGTGTTTGTGATAGAACACACAAGAAGTCAAGGAACAAGTGTTTGTGATAGAACACATAGGAAGCCAAGGAACAAGTGTTTGTGATAGAACGCACAGGAAGTCAAGGGACAAGTGTTTCTGATAGAAACACAGAAAGCCAAGGAACAAGTGTTTGTGATAGAACACACAAGAAGTCAAGGAATAAGTGTTTCTGATAGAAACACAGGAAGCCAAGGAATAAGTGTTTGTGATAGAACACACAGGAAGCTAAGGAACAAGTGTTTGTGATAAAACACACAGGAAGCTAAGGAACAAGTGTTTGTGATAGAACACACAAGAAGTCAAGGAACAAGTGTTTCTGATAGAAACACAGGAAACCAAGGAACAAGTGTTTGTGATAGAACACACAGGAAGCTAAGGAACAAGTGTTTGTGATAGAACACAAGAAGCCAACGAACAAGTGTTTGTGATAGAACACACAGGAAGCCAAGGAACAAGTGTTTGTGACAGAACACACAGAAAGCCAAGGAACAAGTGTTTGTGATAGAACACACAGAAAGCCAAGGAACAAGTGTTTGTGATAGAACACACAAGAAGTCAAGGAACAAGTGTTTGTGATAGAACACACAGGAAGCCAAGGAACAAGTGTTTGTGATAGAACACACAAGAAGTCAAGGAACAAGTGTTTGTGATAGAACACACAGGAAGCCAAGGAACAAGTGTTTGTGATAGAACACACAAGAAGTCAAGGAACAAGTGTTTGTGATAGAACACATAGGAAGCCAAGGAACAAGTGTTTGTGATAGAACGCACAGGAAGTCAAGGGACAAGTGTTTCTGATAGAAACACAGAAAGCCAAGGAACAAGTGTTTGTGATAGAACACACAAGAAGTCAAGGAATAAGTGTTTCTGATAGAAACACAGGAAGCCAAGGAATAAGTGTTTGTGATAGAACACACAAGAAGCTAAGGAACAAGTGTTTGTGATAGAACACACAGGAAGCTAAGGAACAAGTGTTTGTGATAGAACACACAAGAAGCTAAGGAACAAGTGTTTGTGATAGAACACACAGGAAGCCAAGGAACAAGTGTTTGTGATAGAACACACAGGAAGCTAAGGAACAAGTGTTTGTGATAGAACACACAGGAAGCTAAGGAACAAGTGTTTGTGATAGAACACACAAGAAGTCAAGGAACAAGTGTTTCTGATAGAAACACAGGAAGCCAAGGAACAAGTGTTTGTGATAGAACACAAAAGAATCAAGGAACAAGTGTTTGTGATAGAACACACAAGAAGTCAAGGAACAAGTGTTTGTGATAGAACACACAGGAAGCCAGGAACAAGTGTTTGTGATAGAACACACAGGAAGCAAGGAACAAGTGTTTGTGATAGAACACACAGGAAGCCAAGGAACAAGTGTTTGTGATAGAACACACAGGAAGCAAGGAACAAGTGTTTGTGATAGAACACACAGGAAGCTAAGGAACAAGTGTTTGTGATAGAACACACAGGAAGCCAAGGAACAAGTGTTTGTGATGGAACACAGGAAGCAAGGAACAAGTGTTTGTGATAGAACACACAGAAGTCAAGGAACAAGTGTTTTGATAGAACACACAGAAGCTCAAGGAACAAGTGTTTGTGATAGAACACACAAGAAGTCAAGGAACAAGTGTTTTGATAGAAACACAGGAAGCTAAGGAATAAGTGTTTGTGATAGAACACACAAGAAGCTAAGGAACAAGTGTTGTGTGATCAAGGAACAGTTTTCGGACTAGTGAAGCCTAAGGAACAAGTGTTTGTGATAGAACACACAGGCTAAGCTTTTTCAAGGAACAAGCGTGTTTTGATGAACACAAGAAGCCAAGGAACAAGTTTTTGATAGAAAACACTACATGGAAGCACAAGGAACAAGTGTTTGTGATAGAACACACAGGAAGCTAAGGAACAAGTGTTTGTGATAGAACACATAGGAAGCCAAGGAACAAGTGTTTGTGATGGAACACACAGGAAGCTAAGGAACAAGTGTTTGTGATAGAACACACAGGAAGCTAAGGAACAAGTGTTTGTGAGAACACACAAGAAGTCAGGAACAAGTGTTTGTGATGAAACACAGGAAACTAAGGAACAAGTGTTTGCTGATAAACAATTCAGAAAGCTAAGGAAAAGGTTTGATAGAACACACAAGAAGTCAAGGAACAATTTGATAGAAACACAGGAGCTAGGAAAAGGTTTGATAGAACACACAGGAAGCTAAGGAACAAGTGTTTGTGGAGTAGAACACAAGGAGCCAAGGAATAAGTGTTTGTGATGAACATCAAGAAGCTAAGGAACAAGTGTTTGTGTAGAACACACAGGAAGCTAAGGAACAATGTTTTGATAGAAGAACAGGAAGCCAGGAATAAGTTTTGTGATGGAACATTCAGGAAGCTAAGGAACAAGTGTTTGTGATAGAACACATAGGAAGCTCAAGGAACAGGTGTTTATGATGGAACACACAAGAAGTGAGGACAAGTGTTGTGAAGAAAACAGAATGTCAAGGAACTGTTTTGATGACACACAGGAACTAGGAACAGTGTTTCTGATTACTGGACCAAGAACAGGAACATGTTTGGAGTAGAACAGCAAGGAACTGTGTTTTGATGGCAGGAGCTGGAAGTGTGTTGTCTAGAACTGACAGCCAAGGAACTGGTATATTTTTAGCAACAGGAAGCCAAGGAACAGTGTTTGGATAGTGGAAGCCAAGGAACAATGTTTGAGGAACACACTAGATGCTTGTGGAGGAATAACATGTATTACAACTGGTAGATGACAAGTCAATACATGATACTGAGTTACTGTACCAAGATAATAACATTAATAGGAATTGCAGTTGACACATTTGCTGGCAGTGAGTGGGTGGTGGGCTCCCTAGAACTGGTTGAAGTGCAGTCCCGGAAAATTTTCTGGATGTGTTACTCAATAACTCTTTTGGGAGAACACTAACTAATCTCTCGTCACCTTCATTATATATAGTAATATAATACTGGTAGATGCACAAGGTAAACTGACACTCATTACCTACAGAAGGTCAACAACAAAATGAGGCAATTTGCTGGGAGAGACTGAGAGGTGGTCAGAGGCTGGGAGGCAGTCAGAGGCTGGGAGATGGTCAGAAGCTGGGAGGCAGTCAGAGACTGGGAGGTGGTCAGAGGCTGGGAGGCAGTCAGAGACTGGGAGGTGGTCAGAGGCTGGGAGGCAGCCAGAGGCTGGGAGATGGTCAGAAGCTGGGAGGCAGTCGGAGACTGGGAGGCAATAGGAGGCTGGGAGGCAATAGGAGGCTGGGAGGCAGTCAGAGACTCAGGAGGTGGTTAGAAGCTGGGCGGCAGTCAGAGACTGGGAGATGGGCAGACGTTGGGAGGCAGTCAGAGACTGGGAGATGGGCAGAGGTTGGAAGGCAGTCAGAGACTGGGAGGTGGTTAGAGGCTGGGAGGCAGTCAGAGGCTGGGAGGTGGTTAGAGGCTGGGAGGCAGTCAAGACTGGGAGGTGGTCAGAGGCTGGGAGGCAGTCAGAGACTGGGAGGTGGTCAGAGGCTGGGAGGCAGTCAAGACTGGGAGGTGGTCAGAGGCTGGGAGGCAGTCAGAGACTGGGAGGTGGTCAGAGGCTGGGAGGCAGCCAGAGACTGGGAGGCAGTCAGAGACTGGGAGGCAGTCAGAGGCTGGTAGGCATTCAAAGATTGCGAGGTCATTAGAGGCTGGGATGCAGTCAGAGATAAGGAGGCAGTCAGAGGCTGGGAGGTGGTCAGAGGCTTAGAGGTGGTCAGAGGCTTAGAGGTGGTCAGAGGCTGGTAAGTAGTCAGAGGTTGGAGTTGACCAGAGGCTGGGTGATGGCCAGAGACTGGGCAGTGGTCAGAGGCTCAGAGTTGGTCAGAAGCTGGAGGTGATCAGAGGCTGGGAGATGGTCAGAGGCTGGGAAATAGTCAGAGGTTGGGAGGTGGCCAGAGGTTGGAAAGTGGTCAGAGGCTGGGAACTGGTCAGAAGCTGGAGGTGGTCAGAGGCTGGGAGGTGGTCAGAGGCTAGAAAGTGGTCAGAGGCTGGGAAGTGGTCAGAGGCTGGGAGGTAGTCAGAGGCTGGGAAATATTCTGAAGCTGGGAGGCAGTGAGAGGCTGGGAAATGTTCTGAGGCTGGGAGGTGGTCAGAGTCTGGGAGGCGGTCAGTGGCTGGGTGTTTTCTTGGCCTGGGAGGTGGTCACCAAGTGGGAGATGCTGGCAGTGCTGACCTTCTGTGTGTGCCTGCTGATGTCTCATTAATGGTGGAGCAGGTTGAGGCAGCATTAATTGGGATCATGTTGTCAGTTGGGTGGCAGCTTGTCAAGGGCTGAGGGCCTCGTTACAGATGGAATCACTGCCACAGTGACAGGTCTATATTACTGCTGCTGTTTGGTGCCATTGTAACAACACTTAGTACAGTACACTGTACTTACAGACATTGACCAAACACAGTAGCAGTATTAACATATGCAACGTTGTCATGTCTACAGACAACATGTAACAAATTTATTTCTATGTATGAGAGATATAAATAATTGCCATCCTTTTGTCCAGAAAAAAGAGCATGGTAGTTTGTATGCAACAATTAATTAATTAGAGTGAGAGAGGGGGGGGGGCAAATGCGAGGGCAAGGGTGAGAGAGGGAGACAATAGGGCTGGAACAATACACTATGCGCTATGATGTGTATTGTGATGCAGGGGTCATGATACAATGCCTATCACTATAATATTATACACTGCTTTAAATGAATGCTATACTAAAAACAGTAAAGCATTCATTTATTTATCACGAATGATTGAAACAAATCACTATCAGAAGTTACAATACATTGTTTGAAACTCAGAGATTACTTTGCTTCCACACTGCTGACTTAGAGGATGCAGAAGGAGGTCTAAGTGTTTGTTTGTCACCATTTTACCTCAGTTGTTACAGTAAACAAAAACAATTTGTGTCCTCACATCATTACTAGGCCTTACATGGTTTGTGTCCTCACATCATTACTAGGCCTTTACGGTTTGTGCCTCACATCATTACTAGGTCCTACTGGTTTGTGTCCTCACATCATTACTAGGCCCTACATGGTTTGTGTCCTCACATCATTACTAGGCCCTACATGGTTTGTGTCCTCACATCATTACTAGGCCCTACATGGTTTGTGTCCTCACATCATTACTAGGCCCTACATGGTTTTTTTTTTTGGTTTTTTCCTAAATCATTACTAGGCCCTTTTTTCCCCAAATTTGGGGTTTTGTTTTTTGGGTTTTTCCCCATCATTACTACCCCCTACATGGTTTATGTCCTCACACCATTATTAGGCCCTACATGGTTTGTCTACTCACATCATTACTAGGCCCTACATGGTTTGTCTACTCACTTTACTAGGCCCTACATGGTTTATGTCCTCACACCATTAAGGCCCTACATGGTTTGTCTACTCACATCATTACTAGGCCCTACATGGTTTTGTCCTCACACATAGGCCCTACATGGTTTGTCTACTCACATCATTACTAGGCCCTACATGGTTTGTCTCCTCACATCTTTACAAGGCCCTACATGGTTTGTGTCCTCAACCTTATTAGGCCCTACATGGTTTGTGTCTCACATCATTACTAGGCCCTACATGGTTTGTGTCCTCACATCATTACTACCTACATGGTTTGTGTCCTCACATCATTACAAAGCCCTACATGGTTTGTGTCCTCACACTTACTAGGCCCTACATGGTTTGTCTACCACATCATACTAGGCCCTACATGGTTTGTGTCCTCACACCATTACTAGGCCCCACATGGTTTGTCTACTCACGTCATTACTAGGCCCCCAAACAGGTTTTTGTCCTAACCATTATTAGGCCACATTTTTGGCCTCACAATTACGGGCCCCTACATGGTTTTGTTCCCACACATTATTAGGCCCCTACAGGGTTTGTTTCACATATTATGGCCACATGGTTTTGTTCACACCCTTATACCCCCTACATGGTTTGTTCTCACATCATTACTAGGTCCTACATGGTTTGTGTCCTCACCATTACTAGGTCCCACATGGTTTGTGTCCTCACATCATTACTAGGTCCTACATGGTTTGTGTCCTCACATCTTTATACCCCCAATGGTTTGTTTCACACTTTACTAGGCCCACATGGTTTGTGCCCACACATTACTAGGCCACATGGTTTGTTCCACTCATTATAGGCCAAAAGGTTTTGCCTACATCTTACTAGGCCTAATGGTTTGTGTCCTCACATTTATTATAGGCCACAGGGGTTTGTGTCCCCACATTACTAGGTTACATGGTTTGTGTCCTCACATATTACAAGTCCTACTGGTTTGTGTCCCAATCATTATAGGCCCACATGGTTTGTGTTAAAACCTTTAAACAAAAGGTCCACAGGTTTGGGGGCCCCCCTTATTTTCCCTATATTGGGTTTGTTTTAAAAAATTTATTAAAAATGCCCTATGGGGGGTTTTTTTTAAAAAAGGGTGATTTTAAAACTGTGGACTAGAATTGTGGGACACAAAAACCTATGGGTTTGATGTGAGGACAAACCATGTAGGCCCAGAAAGGAGGAAAAAAAAGGGGAACAGAATATGTGAGACACAAAAAAATTTAAATGTGAGCCCTAGAATGAGTGAGAAAAAACCCAGGGGGGCCTAGTAATGGGAAAAAAAATGGGGCTAGTATGATGTGAGACAAACCTGTAGGGCCTAGAAAAGAGGGAGTAGACAAACCATGTGGGCCTGTAATGATGTGAGGAAAACCATGTGGGGCCAAATAATTTGGGGAAAACCGGGGGCCCTAAAAGTGTGAGTGACAAACCATGTAGGCCTTTGGTGGGGGAAAACCAGTAATTTGGTGAGAGAAAAACCATGGGGAAAAGGGTGTGGGGAACAAAACCATGTGGGCCTTAAGTGTGAGGAAAAAACCATGTAGGCCAGTAAGGGTTGAGGACAAAATGTAGGGCCTAAAAATTTTGTGAGGACAAAAACCCCAAAAGGGGGGTTTTACAATATTAATGCAAAATGTGGGCCAAAAAGGGTGTGAACAAAAAATGTGGGGCCTATTTGTGGTAGAAAAACCATGTAGGGCCAATAAGGGTGTGAGGACTAAAATGTAGGGTAAAGTGAAAAAAATGGTGGGACAAAACCAATGTGGGGCCCCTAGTAATGATGTGAGTGACAAACCATGTAGGCCAAATAATGGTGTGAGGACATAAAATGTGGGGCCCTATAAAGGGATAGCAAACCATGTAGGGCCCCTAAAAATGGTGTGAGGACATAAACAAGGGGGTATTTTAAAAAAAAATGGGGGAAACAAACCATGACCTAATAATGGTGTGAGGGCCTATAATGATGTGAACAAAACCATGGGGGCCTAGTGATGTGAGGAAAAAAGAGGGCCTAGTAATGTGGGGGACACAAACCATGTACCAAATGAGGGAGGCCCCCTGGGGGCCTAGTAATGATGTGAGGACAAAAAATGAATAGTAAAATGTGAGGACACAAACCATGTAAGGCCTAGTAATGATGTGAGGACACAAACCATGTAAGGCCTAGTAATGATGTGAGGACACAAACCATGTAAGGCCTGTAATGATGTGAGGACACAGAAGTTGCTTTATGTTTATCTGTAAGCAATGCTTAGGTAAAATGGTGACAAACAAACACTTAGACCTCCTTCTGCATCCTCTAAGTCAGCAGTGTGGAAGCAAAGTAATCTCTGAGTTTCAAACAATGTATTGTAACTTCTGATAGTGATTTGTTTCAATCATTCGTGATAAATAAATGAATGCTTTACTGTTTTTAGTATAGCATTCATTTAAAGCAGTGTATAATATTATAGTGATAGGCATTGTATCATGACCCCTGCATCACAATACACATCATATCGCATAGTGTATTGTTCCAGCCCTAATGTCTCCCTCTCTCACCCTTGCCCTCGCATTTGCCCCCCCCCTCTCTCACTCTAATTAATTAATTGTTGCATACAAACTACCATGCTCTTTTTTCTGGACAAAAGGATGGCAATTATTTATATCTCTCATACATAGAAATAAATTTGTTACATGTTGTCTGTAGACATGACAACGTTGCATATGTTAATACTGCTACTGTGTTTGGTCAATGTCTGTAAGTACAGTGTACTGTACTAAGTGTTGTTACAATGGCACCAAACAGCAGCAGTAATATAGACCTGTCACTGTGGCAGTGATTCCATCTGTAACGAGGCCCTCAGCCCTTGACAAGCTGCCACCCAACTGACAACATGATCCCAATTAATGCTGCCTCAACCTGCTCCACCATTAATGAGACATCAGCAGGCACACACAGAAGGTCAGCACTGCCAGCATCTCCCACTTGGTGACCACCTCCCAGGCCAAGAAAACACCCAGCCACTGACCGCCTCCCAGACTCTGACCACCTCCCAGCCTCAGAACATTTCCCAGCCTCTCACTGCCTCCCAGCTTCAGAATATTTCCCAGCCTCTGACTACCTCCCAGCCTCTGACCACTTCCCAGCCTCTGACCACTTTCTAGCCTCTGACCACCTCCCAGCCTCTGACCACCTCCAGCTTCTGACCAGTTCCCAGCCTCTGACCACTTTCCAACCTCTGGCCACCTCCCAACCTCTGACTATTTCCCAGCCTCTGACCATCTCCCAGCCTCTGATCACCTCCAGCTTCTGACCAACTCTGAGCCTCTGACCACTGCCCAGTCTCTGGCCATCACCCAGCCTCTGGTCAACTCCAACCTCTGACTACTTACCAGCCTCTGACCACCTCTAAGCCTCTGACCACCTCTAAGCCTCTGACCACCTCCCAGCCTCTGACTGCCTCCTTATCTCTGACTGCATCCCAGCCTCTAATGACCTCCCAATCTTTGAATGCCTACCAGCCTCTGACTGCCTCCCAGTCTCTGACTGCCTCCCAGTCTCTGGCTGCCTCCCAGCCTCTGACCACCTCCCAGTCTCTGACTGCCTCCCAGCCTCTGACCACCTCCCAGTCTTGACTGCCTCCCAGCCTCTGACCACCTCCCAGTCTCTGACTGCCTCCCAGCCTCTGACCACCTCCCAGTCTTGACTGCCTCCCAGCCTCTAACCACCTCCCAGCTCTGACTGCCCCCCTTCCAACCTCTGCCCCCCCCTCTCCCAGTCTCTGACTGCCTCCCAACGTCTGCCCATCTCCCAGTCTCTGACTGCCGCCCAGCTTCTAACCACCTCCTGAGTCTCTGACTGCCTCCCAGCCTCCTATTGCCTCCCAGCCTCCTATTGCCTCCCAGTCTCCGACTGCCTCCCAGCTTCTGACCATCTCCCAGCCTCTGGCTGCCTCCCAGCCTCTGACCACCTCCCAGTCTCTGACTGCCTCCCAGCCTCTGACCACCTCCCAGTCTCTGACTGCCTCCCAGCTTCTGACCATCTCCCAGCCTCTGACTGCCTCCCAGCCTCTGACCACCTCTCAGTCTCTCCCAGCAAATTGCCTCATTTTGTTGTTGACCTTCTGTAGGTAATGAGTGTCAGTTTACCTTGTGCATCTACCAGTATTATATTACTATATATAATGAAGGTGACGAGAGATTAGTTAGTGTTGAGACTGACAAAGAGATTAATTAGAGTTAACACTATCCAGGAGAAACTGTTCCTGTGTCACTGCTAACAATATCAACCAGTTCTATGTGTAGAGACAAGAGCCACACACCCACTCACTGCCAGCAAAACACATGTGTCATTACTGCAATACTCCTAATTAATGTTAATTATCGTTGGATACAGTAACCTCAGATAATCATGTATAGTGTGAGTGGTGTGTCATGACAAAACAGTACCAGTTGTAAACATGTTATTCCTCCAACATAAGACATCATCAGTGTGTTCCATCATAAACACTTGTTCCTTGGCTTCCTATGTGTTCTATCACAAACACTTGTTCCTTGGCTTCCTGTGTGTTCTATAAGAAATACTTGTTCCTTGGCTTCCTGTGTGTTCTATCATAAACACTTGTTCCTTGGCTTCCTGTGTGTTCTATCACAAACATATGTTCCTTGGCTTCCTGTGTGTTCTATCACAAACACTTGTTCCTTGGCTTCTTGTGTGTTATATCACAAACACTTGTTCCTTAGCTTCCTGTGTGTTCTATCATAAACACCTGTTCCTTGACTTCTTGTGTGTTCTATCACAAACACTTGTTCCTTGACTTCTTGTGTGTTCTATCATAAACACCTGTTCCTTAGCTTCCTGTGTGTTCTATCACAAACACTTGTTCCTTAGCTTCCTGAATGTTCCATCACAAACACTTATTCCTTGGCTTCCTGTGTGTTCTATCACAAACACTTGTTCCTTAGCTTCCTGTGTGTTCTATCACAAACACTTGTTCCTTAGCTTCCTGAATGTTCCATCACAAACACTTATTCCTTGGCTTCCTGTGTGTTCTATCACAAACACTTGTTCCTTAGCTTCCTGTGTGTTCTATCACAAACACTTATTCCTAGGCTTCCTGTGTTTCTATCACAAACACTTGTTCCTTGACTTCTTGTGTGTTCTATCACAAACACTTGTTCCTTGGCTTTCTGTGTTTTATCACAAACACTTGTTCCTTAGTTTCCTGTGTTTCTATCAGAAACACTTGTTCCTTGACTTCTTGTGTGTTCTATCACAAACACTTGTTCCTTAGCTTCCTGTGTGTTCTATCACAAACACCTGTTCCTTAGCTTCCTGTGTGTTCTATCACAAACACTTGTTCCTTGGCTTCCTGTGTGTTCTATCACAAACACTTGTTCCTTAGCTTCCTGTGTGTTCTATCACAAACACTTGTTCCTTAGCTTC
>JAODUO010001547.1:0-17500 GCA_025642075.2 Ridgeia piscesae
TGTATAAGATGGAGGCTGGACAGTTGTTTGAGATGGATGCTGGACTGTTGTTTGAGATGGAGACTGGAGAGTTGTTTGACATGTAGGCTGGACAGTTGTTTGAGATGTAGGCTGGACAGTTGATTTATATGTGAGCTGTACAGTTTTTTGAGATGTGATCTGCACAGTTGTTTGAGATTGGGGCTGGACAGTAGTTTGAGATGGAGGGGCATTTCCACGAGCATTTGGAAAATGGTCTGAAATTTTATTCATTGAATTTCAATGGCATATTACACATTTTTGATTGGACGTAACTTTAAGTTATAGGAAAGAAAAATGTTTCAATCATTGCACAAAATGCTACATCCAACCAATAGCACTGAAATTACAAAATTTCTCTCATCTGAAATGTAAATAATTAGTAGCCATTGATATCCCTGTTTTCTATTACTCTCATGGTTTGCTCTGTTGCTGTTATTTTTTAAAACGTTAGTCTCATGTATTATGACAATAATATTTCTGAGTCTGTTCTGTATTTTTTAAGAGATGCTTCTACACGTAACGTAACGCGAGTCACAAAAAATAAGGTATTGTAACGCGAGTCACAATGCATTTGTTAGATTTTTGTTCCCTTCTAAGATATATAACAATGTGTAGCAAAAACATAATATTATAGATGACAGTATGAATGTTTTCATTGATGATAATTCATAATAAATTTGTTTACTAATATATCCCATAAGCCTTTAAATTTTCTGGTTGTTAATAAATATTATAAAAAAGAATTTGAATCTGATTTAATCTATCACAAGTGACAAAACATTATTTTCAAACATATATATATAGATCATACTTATATTCCATAGAAAAAGAAATTAATTAAAAACAAAAGGGTTCAAATTGACTAGTTAGCTGTGTACATTATCCCCACACATGGAAACGGGCTGAATGCATGCTGAACTCATGCATACAACATTTTCTAATATTCAGATAAATGTGTACATTTTTCATTTCCATTCAGTTTTTACATACTAAAATATTTACTTTTGCTTTGCTAGATAGCTCAGTCAGTGTAGGAATTATTGAATAAGATTAATTACATACCTGTATACCAGGTAGGTTAACATATCAGCAGGAATTAATGAAAGATGTTAAATTGGCAGTGATAATGTTTTTTTGTAAGAAGTTTAAGATATTTATTGTTGCTCTTAAATAAACCAACATTCAGAATTATGTCTTGTATGTTTAGTTATAAACATTTGACATATTCACTGGAACTGACTTCAGATACTTTCACAACATTCACAGTTGTTGAAAGACAGTGAAAGAGACATCTGAAGCTGTGTACTCAAGGTAAATATAAAGATCACTGTCAACAGCAGAATGAAATGAGTACAAAGAGTCACGATGCAAAGAAGGCAAGGGAACAGAACCTTTTCAGATGAAATCTTAACAATTCTTTGAAATGGAAGCTGCACAGTGGTTTGAGATGGAGGCTGGACAGTTGTTTGAGATGGACGCTGGAGCATTGTTTGAGATGAAGGCTGGAGAGTTTTTTGAGGTGGAGGCTGGACAGTTGTTTCAGATGGTAGCTGGACAACTGTTTGTTAGAGATGGATTCTGGACAGTTGTTTGAGATGGAGGCTGGAGTGTTGTTTGAGATGGAGGACAGTTGTTTGAGATGGAGGCTGGACTGTTGCTTGAGTTGGGATGTGGACAGTTGTTTGAGATGCAGGCAGGACACTTGGTTGAGAAGGGAGCTGGACAGTTGTATAAGATGGAGGCTGGACAGTTGTTTGAGATGGATGCTGGACAGTTGATTTATATGTTAGCTGTACATTTTTTGGAGATGTGATCTGCACAGTTGTTTAAGATTGTAGCTGGACAGTAGTTTGAGATTGAGGCTGAACAGTTGTTTGAGATGAGAGCTGAACAGTAGTTTCAGATGGAATCTGGACAATTGTTTAAAATGGAAGCTGCACAGTAGTTTGAGATGGAGGATGGACAGTTGTTTGAGATAGAGGCTGGAGAGTTGTTTGAGACATAGGCTGGACAGTTGTTTGAGATGGGAGCTGGACACTTGGTTGAGATGGTAGCCGGACAACTGTTTGAGATGGGAGCTTCACAGATGGTTGAGATGGAATCTGCATAGATTTTTGAGATGGGAGCTGAAGAGTTGTTTGAGATGGAGGCTGGAGTGCTGTTTGAGATGGAGGCTGGACAGCTGTTTGAGATGTAGACTGGAGACTTGTTTGAGATGTAGACTGGAGACTTGTTTGAGATGTAGACTGGACAGTTGTTTGAGATGTAGGCTGGACAGTTGTTTGATATGTAGGCTGGACAGTTGTTTGAGATATAGACTGGTCAGTTGTTTGGGATGTAGGTTAGACAGTTGATTTATATGTTAGCTGTACACTTTTTTGAGATATGATCTGCACAGTTGTTTGAGATTGGCGCTGGACAGTAGTTTGAGATGGAGGCTGAATAGTTGTTTGAGATGGGAGCTGAACAGTAGTTTCAGATGGAATCTGAAAAATTCTTTGAAATGGAAGCTGCACAGTGGTTTGAGATGGAGTCTGGACAGTTGTTTGAGATGGAGGCTGGAGCATTGTTTGAGATGAAGGCTTGACAATTGTTTGAGATGGAGGCTGGACTGTTGTTTGAGATGGAGGCTGGACAATTGTTTGAGATGGAGGCTGGACTTTTGTTTGAGATGGAAGCTGGAGAGTTGTTTGAGATGTTAGCTAGATAGTTGTTTGAGATGGAGGCTGGACAGTTGCTTGAGGTGGAGGCTGGACAGTTGTTAGAGATGGATGCTGGACAGATGTTTGAGCTTTACATTTTTGTGTGATGTGATCTGCCCCGTTGTTTGAGATTGTGGCTGCACAGTAGTTTGAGATAGAGGATGGACAGTTGTTTGAGATGGAGGCTGGTGCGTTGTTTGAGATGGAGGCTGGAGAGTTGTTTGAGATGGAGGCTGGACAGCTGTTTCAGATGGAGTCTGGACAATTGTTTGAGATGGAGGTTTGACAGTTGTTTGAGATGGAGGCTGGAGAGTTGTTTGAGACGTAGGCTGGACAATTCTTTGAGATGGGAGCTGGACACTTGGTTGAGATGGTAGCTGGACAACTGTTTGAGATGGGAGCTTCACAGATGGTTGAGATGGGATCTGCATAGATGTTTGAGATGGTAGCTGGACAGTTGTTTGAGATGTTAGCTAGATAGTTGTTTAAAATGGAAGCTGGACTGTTGTTTGAGATAGAGGCTGGAGAGTTGTTTAAGACGTAGGCTGGACAGTTCTTTGAGATGGGAGCTGGACACTTGCTTGAGATGGGAGCTGGACACTTGGTTGCGATGGTAGCTGTACAACTGTTTGAGATGGTAGCTGGACAGTTGCTAGAGACGGAGGCTGGACAGTTGTTTGAGATGGAGGCTGGAGTGTTGTTTGAGATGGAGGCTGGACAGTTGTTTGAGATGGATGCTGGACTGTTGCTTGAGATGGATGCTGGACTGTTGCTTGAGATGGATGCTGGACTGTTGCTTGAGATGGATGCTGGACTGTTGCTTGAGATGGATGCTGGACTGTTGCTTGAGATGGATGCTGGACTGTTGCTTGAGATGGATGCTGGACTGTTGTTTGAGATGGATGCTGGACTGTTGCTTGAGATGGATGCTGGAGAGTTGTTTGAGATGTAGACTGGACAGTTGTTTGAGATGTAGACTGGACAGTTGTTTGAGATGTAGACTGGACAGTTGTTTGAGATGTAGACTGGTCAGTTGTTTGAGATGACAGTTGATTTATATGTTAGCTGTACTTTTTTTTGAGATGTGATCTGCACAGTTGTTTGAGATTGGCGCTGGACAGTAGTTTGAGATGGAGGCTGAATAGTTTTTTGAGATGGGAGCTGAACAGTAGTTTCAGATGGAATCTGAAAAATTCTTTGAAATGGAAGCTGCACAGTTGTTTGAGATGGAGGCTGGACAGTTGTTTGAGATGGAGGCTGGAGCGTTGTTTGAGATGGAGGCTGGACAGTTGTTTGAGGTGGAGGCTGGACTTTTGTTTGAGATGGAGGCTGGACAATTGTTTGAGATGGAGGCTGGACTTTTGTTTGAGATGGAAGCTGGAGAGTTGTTTGAGATGTTAGCTAGATAGTTGTTTGAAATGGAAGATGCACTGTTATTTGAGATAGAGGCTGGAGAGTTGTTTGAGGCGTAGGTTGGACAGTTGTTTGAGATGGAGACAGGACAATATTTTGAGATGGAGGCTGGACAGTTGTATAAGATGGAGGCTGGACAGTTGTTTGAGATGGAGTCTGGGCAGTTATTAGAGATGGAGGCTGGACAGTTGTATAAGACGGAGGCTGGACAGTTGTTTGAGATGGAGGCTGTACTGATGTATCAGGTGAGAGTTGTGTGCGGTTGTGAGTGATGGGAGCTGTACAGTTGTGTGAGATTGATGCTGTACTGTTGTATCAGGTGAGAGTTGTTTGCAGTTGTGAGTGATGGGAGCTGTACAGTTGTGTGAGATTGATGCTGTACTGTTGTATCAGGTGGGAGTTGTGTGCAGTTGTGAGTGATGGGAGCTGCGCAGTTGTGTGAGATTGAAGCTGTACTGTTGTATCAGGTGAGAGGTGTGTGTAGTTGTGACTGATGGGAGTTGTACAGTTGTGTGAGATTGATGCTGTACTGTTGTATCAGGTGAGAGTTGTGTGCAGTTGTGAGTGATGGGAGCTGTACAGTTGTGTGAGATTGATGCTGTACTGTTGTATCAGGTGAGAGTTGTGTGTAGTTGTGAGTGATGGGAGCTGTACAGTTGTGTGAGATTGATGCTGTACTGTTGTATCAGGTGAGAGTTGTGTGCAGTTGTGAGTGATGGGAGCTGTACAGTTGTGTGAGATGAGAGCTGGACAGTTGTTTGAAATTTAGGCTGGACATTTGATTGAGATGGGAGCAGGACGGTTGATTGAGTTGGAAACTGCACAATTGTTTGGGATGGAGGCTGTACAGTTGTTTGAGATGGGAGCTGGACACATGGTTGAGATGGTAGCAGGACAACTGTTTAAGATGGGAGCAACACAGTTGGTTGAGATGGTATCTGCATATATTTTTGAGATGGGAGCTGGATAGTTGTTTGAGATGGATTCTGGACAGTTGTCTGAGATGGAAGCTGGAGTGTTGTTTGAGATGGAGGCTGGACAGTTGTTTGAGATGGATGCTGGACTGTTGTTTGAGATGGAGACTGGAGAGTTGTTTGAGATGTAGGCTGGACAGTTGTTTGAGATGTAGGCTGGACAGTTGATTTATATGTAAGCATTACATTTTTTGAGATGTGATCTGCACAGTTGTTTGAGATTGTAGCTGGACAGTAGTTTGAGATGGAGGCTGAACAGTTGTTTGAGATGAGAGCTGAACAATTGTTTCAGATTGAATCTGAACAATTACTTGAAATGGAAGCTGCACTGTAGTTTGAGATGGAGGCTGGACAGTTGTTTGAGATGGAGGCTGGAGCGTTGTTTGAGATGAAGGCTGGAGAGTTGTTTGAGGTGGAAGCTGGACAGTTGTTTGAGATGGAGGCTGGACTTTTGATTTAGATTGAAGCTGGAGAGTTGATTGAGATGGAGACTGGAGAGTTGTTTGAGATGTAGGCTGGACAGTTGTTTGAAATGTATACTGGACAGTTGTTTGAGATGTAGACTGGTCAGTTGTTTGAGATGACAGTTGATTTATATGTTAGCTGTACATTATTTTTTGAGATGTGATCTGCACAGTTGTTTGAGATTGGGGCTGGACAGTAGTTTGAGATGAAGGCTGAAAAGTAGTTTGAGATGGGATCTGGACAGATGTTTGAGATGGAGGCTGGAGAGTTGTTTGAAATGGGAACTGCACAGTTATTTGAGGTGTAGGTTGGAATGTTGGTTGAGATAGGAGCTGAGCAGTTGTTTGAGATTGAGGTTGGATAATTGTTTGAGATGAGGCTGAACATTTGTTTGAGATGGGAGCTGCAAAGTTGGTTGAGATGGGTTCTGCACAGTTGTTTGAGAGGGAGGCTGTACAATGTTGTAGATGGGAGCTGTACTGTTGTATCAGATGGGAGCTGTGTGGATTAAGAGTGATGGGAGCCATACAATTGTTTGAGATGGGAGCTGTGCAGTTGTGTGAGATCAATGCTATTCTGTTGTATCAGTTGGGAGCTGTGCATTTGTGAGTGAAGGGAGCTATGCAGTTGTATTAGATGAGAGCTGGACAGTTGTTCGAAATTTAGGCTGGAAATTTGATTGCGATGGGAGCAGGACAGTTGATTGAGTTGGGAGCTGCACAATTGTTTGGGATGGAGGCTGTACAGTTGATTGAGGTGGGAGCTGGGCAGTTGTTTGAGTTGGGATGTGGACAGTTGTTTGAGATGCAGGCAGGACACTTGGTTGAGAAGGGTGCTGGACAGATTTTTGAGAGGGGGTCTGGACAGTTGTTTGAGATGGGGACAGGACAATTGTTTGAGATGGAGGCTGGACAGTTGTTTGACATGGAGGCTGGAGTGTTGTTTGAGATGGAGACTGGACAGTTGTATAAGATGGAGTCTGGACAGTTGTTTGAGATTCGAGCTGTACAGTTGGGTAAATTCTGTTCTGTACTGTTGTATCAGATGGGAACTGTGCAGTTGTGTGAGATCGATGCTGTAATGTTATATGAGATGGGAGCTGTACAGTTGTGTGAGGTCGGTCCTGTACTGTTGTATCAGATGGGAGCTGGCAGTTGCGATTGATGGTAGCTGGACAGTTGTTTGAGATGGAGGCTGAACAGTGAAGAGCACAGGCAATATATGACGAGGAGGCCTTTGCTTATTGAGGTGTCAGTGGTTTTCTATAATAATACATATACCCAGTAACCCTTGCTCATGAGATACTTATAAAACAGTTGTTTCACATAGTCTAGCTGTCTAGTTTCTTTAATATAATGTCGTGTATTGGTATTGGGAGTTGTCCTGATCTGTGTTGTCTACACTGCTAATGCATGTTTCAGGGATCTAGAAATCGGTTGTTAATATTTTACTGTATGGAACCTAAGCATTGGAGGCAAGATTGAGAAGAATAGAGCTGAGAAGGTGACTCTGACAACAGGTACAGTCTGTCAATCAGTTAGTCAGTCAGTCAGCCAGTCAACCAAATAGTCAGTGACTATAACAACAACTACAGATCAAATATAATATATTTGATAACATAATGTAACAGTCTTTCCAGATAGTCAACATTTTGCTAGAGGTGTCATTATATGTATGATAACAAAATGTTCTCATGGGCATTTCCATGTGACTCGCGTTACATATTTTGACCATTCCAGGAACATTATTTTGACATATCTCTTAAAATAATATATTTTAAAAGTTCAACTTATGCATAGAGGAACTTAATGGCATAATGTACTAAATGATATAAACAAATGAAAATGTTATTACATAGTATGATTTTTATTTGTATCTAATCATCGCGTGACTCGCGTTACAGCAAATGGAAAGCACAAAAACGTCACTTGATACATAACAAGTTTCTCCTTAAAGTATAAATGATAGCAAACAATGAATACGCTTGTGTGAAACACAAATAAATAGGCTTTCAAACAATGTCATTAGTGATTGGATTTTATTTTAATAACATATTTGATAATCAGCGTGTCTCGCGTTACTGTGACTCGCCTTACATGAAATCCATTATCACAGATAAGACACTATGCATATCTTATCTTGAGCAAAATGAATTATTCAGTTTGTAATTTAAATAACACACAATATTACTTTTAAAAACATACATAAAGCTTCTAAAATAGTGTATAATTGTATAGGAAATAATGCACACTTGAACATACTGTTTTATATCCAGAAATATAGTATTGTTTTAAAAGAAATACATCAGGTGATTGTTTTTCATAAAAGTTGCCACTATAATTATTTTGCAAGACCATTTTCATGCGAGTTTTATAATAAAAACCAACTAAACATGTTATCTCTAGTGTAAAACAACTTGACCGCTTCAATGTGGACCACAGGAATAGCACCGTTGTGTTCATCTGGCTTTGTCATAGATAAGATTGGTGATGCCCAATTTGAACTGTGCTGTACAGGTTTTGCATTACAGCTTTCATCCCTTTCAGAGTTGGTGGGAGTGACTGATCCAAAATCGTCTTTGCTTTTGTTGTTGCCTTTGCCAACTGGCATTGTTATTTACTCTTGCCTTCTTCACGGCTCAGCATTTGGCTACTCAGTTCCTCACTCTCTTGCCTCTTTTTCTTCATATTTTTGTATTTAGACAAAGACAGGTTCTGTTCCCTTGCCTTCTTTGCATCATGGATCTTTCTACTCATTTCATTCTGCTGTTGACAGTCTTTATATTTACCTTGAGTACAGAGCTTCAGATGTCTCTTTCACTGTCTTTCAGCGACTTTGAATGTTGTGAAAGAATCAAAATCCGTTCCAGTGAATATGTCAAATGTTTATGAATAAACATACAAGACATAATTCTGAATGTTGTTTTATGTAAGAGCAATAATAAATATCTTCAACTTCTTACAAAAAACCATTATCACTGCCAATTTAACATCTTTCATTAATTCCTGCTGATATGTTAACCTGGTATACAGGTATGTAATTAATCTTACTCAGTAATTCCTACACTGACTGCTATCTAGCAAAGAAAACCTAAATATTTTAGTATGTAAAAACTGAATGGAAATGAAACATGTACACGTTTATCTGAATAGTAGAAAATCTTGTATGCATGAATCTGGCATGCATTCAGCCCATTTCCATGTGTGGGGATAATGTACACAGCTAACTAGTCAATTTGAACCCTTTTGTTTTTAATTAATTTCTTTTTCTATGGAAAATAAGTATGATCTATTGTTTTTTTTTAATAATATTTATTAACAAACAGGAAGTTTAGAAGCTTATGGGATATATATTAGTAAACAAATAAATTTTGGTGGTAGAATTATCATCAATGAAAATATTCATACTGTCATCTATAACATTATGTTTTTGCAACACATTGTTATGTCTTAGAAGGGGAGAAAAATCTAACAAATGCATTGTAACTCACGTTACAATACCTTATTTTTCGTGACTCGCATTACACGTGACTCGCGTTACACATATTCAGTGTCCAATATCACAGTATAGATTCACTAGATATGGATATAGTTATAGTTTATGTCATTTGATAAAGTATAAAAAGAAGGAGATTTATAATGGGCAGTCTTAGACTACCAAAGGCTGCTGTATAAAGTAAAAAATCTGTAATTTTGTGACTCGCGTTGCGTAAAAATGATCACCTCAGTGTAGAAGCATCTCTTAAAAAATACAGAACAGACTCAGAAATATTATTGTCATAATACACAAGACTAAGGCTTTAAAAAATAACAGCAACTGAGCAAACTATGAGAGTAACAGAAACAGGGATATAAAGGGCTACTAATTATTTACATTTCAGATGAGTGAAATGTTGTCATTTCAGTGCTAAGGGTTGGATGTAGCATTTTCACATAAAGCATTGTGCAGTGATTGAAAATTGTTTCTTTCCTATAACTTTAAGTTATGTCCTATCAAAAACATGTAATATGCCATTGAAATTCAATGAATAAAATTTCAGACCATTTTCCGAATTTTCATGGATATGCCCTCATGGACCCGCTGACGGAACAACTTGCCAGGGTGATGTCAGATGAAGATGAATTGACCTGGAGTGGTCAGTTCAAGAGGTCAGGGGGCTTAGTGGTCAGTTCAAGAGGTCAGGGGGACTTACAGTATTAGGTGAACTGAGTGGTCAGTTCAAGAGGTCAGGGGGACTTACAGTATTAGGTGAACTGAGTGGTCAGCTCAAGAGGTCAGGGGGACTTACAGTATTAGGTGAACTGAGTGGTCAGCTCAAGAGGTCAGGGGGACTTACAGTATTAGGTGAACTGAGTGGTCAGTTCAAGAGATCAGGGGGACTTACAGTAGTAGGTGAACTGAGTGGTCAGTTCAAGAGGTCAGGGGGACTTACAGTAGTAGGTGAACTGAGTGGTCAGTTCAAGAGGTCAGGGGGACTTACAGTAGTAGGTGAACTGAGTGGTCAGTTCAAGAGGTCAGGGGGACTTACAGTAGTAGGTGAACTGAGTGGTCAGCTCAAGAGGTCAGGGGGACTTACAGTATTAGGTGAACTGAGTGGTCAGCTCAAGAGGTCAGGGGGACTTACAGTAGTAGGTGAACTGAGTGGTCAGTTCAAGAGGTCAGGGGGACTTATAGTAGTAGGTGAACTGAGTGGTCAGTTCAAGAGATCAGGGGGGCTTATAGTAGTAGGTGAACTGAGTGGTCAGTTCAAGAGGTCAGGGGGACTTACAGTATTAGGTGAACTGAGTGGTCAGCTCAAGAGGTCAGGGGGACTTACAGTATTAGGTGAACTGAGTGGTCAGTTCAAGAGGTCAGGGGGGCTTACAGTATTAGGTGAACTGAGTGGTCAGGAGTCATATCACTTTGCTTCAGATTTCCAAGAAGCACATTTTATGATATATATCAAAAATATTCAAACACAATGATACTAACATACTAACAACATTAGCAACATTAGGTATTACAACATTAGCGACCTTATAATAGACAGGATAAAGATGATGTGGTCACATATTTAATATATATATATATGTGTGTGTATATATATATATATATATATATATATATATATATATATATATATATACAGGTGTATATACAGTACCTTATGTTGCTAGTGTTGTAGTATCATTGTGTTTGATTATTTTTGGTTATTGTTGTTACTGTTAGTGGTGGTGAAGCTGTCGTACAGCACTTGTTACTTTACGTGTTACATTACTTTTATATTACTGTTGTATTGTCTCAGTTCACATAATGTGAAATAACCTGATGTAATCATCCGATTCGCACCCGTTCCTGATGTCGCGCCAACCCTTTTTGACGTTTTTCACAGCCTGTGTGAATACATCGTACGCCTGTTGGAAAGGTTCAAGCAGTCGCTCCTCGAGCTGAAGCGGTTCCTCCAGTTCCTCTGTCAACACCTTCTTGATCTCCTCCAATGCCGACGTCTTCATCTTTGTCTGTGAACACACACCATAGATATCAAAGGTAAGTTCCTATGTAGCGCATTATCGAATATTCTTTCTGTGCCAAGTGATTTAATAAACAACACATTTGCACTAAACGTGACTTTTGGGAGCATCGCCATTGATGAATGCTTCCATTTCTGACATTCTAACTCTGATTCGGATTCTAACCAATATGAGTTATTCCGAGTCACGATTCAGAATCCACCCACTCTATGATAATTTGACAAACACGGTTGTAATTTATATTGCAATATTACCGATATTTAAGTGAAGTCCCGACATGTTTGTGGTGAATGCTTTGAAAATCAGAAGAATAAAAAGAGTTGGCGACATTTATAATTTAAGTATATTTTATATGTCTATATTATCACGAGAGAAAGATAGAGAACGAGGGGAGAGAGACAAATAAAAAAGCGTTCTAAACATAGGCCTACATAATAATTAGTAAAATAAATAAAACATTCGTTGCATTAATTGTTATGGGAGGGAGGGAGGGAGGGAGGGAGGGAGGGGGAGGGGAGGGAGGGAGAGGGGGAGGAGGGAGGGAGGGAGGGAGGGAGGGAGGGAGGGAGGGAGGGAGGGAGGGAGGGAGGGAGGGAGGGAGGGAGGGAGGGAGGGAGGGAGGGAGGGAGGGAGGGAGGGAGGGAGGGAGGGAGGGAGGAGGGAGGGAGGGAGGGAGGGAGGGAGGGAGGGAGGGAGGGAGGAGGGAGGAGGGAGGGAGGGAGGGAGGGAGGGAGGGAGGGAGGGAGGGAGGGAGGGACACACAGACAGACATGTAGACAGACATGTAGATAGACATATAGACAGACAGACAGAGACAGACGGACGGACAGACAGACAGACACACAGACAACCAGACATACACACACAAACACCCACACGCGCGCACGCACGCACCCACGCACGCACGCACGCACGCACACACACACACACACACACAGATCGATACATAGACAGACAAAGAGAAGAGCGTGAAATAGAGGTACATTGACGTATGACATTACCACACCATCAGATGTCTTCTGCTAAAAGAGCCTATATTAATAGTCCACTTTAGACACGCACCGGGTCCTCTTTGGTTCACTCGGACGTCAAATGATCGCACCTGAAGTCGACACAGCTGCGACTGATTGTTGAACTCTAATGGCGTAAACAGCAACTGAAAGGTGCACAACATTATTACCTTTACGTCATTGGACATATGATATACAAACACACTATTTTTATATCTATGATTATTTTAAGAACATTTGTGTATTCAGTTGAACACAATGGACAGTTTGTTGCTCTCAAATACATGTTACAGTTTATTCAAAAAATATTTCGTGTTTTCCAGGCGTCTTAGGCATTTCGAGGCGACGTCGTCGACTTCTCGAAGAGGTGGAAGTGGAGACAGTCACGGTTAGATCACAGGTAACAGTAGTTCCATCACGCCGACTAAAGGTTGACAAAGTGGATTACATTGAGTCATAAAACTTGTCTTTTTTATAGTCAGTTTGGCCACATTTGTTGTGACGTTGCACACAATAACAGGCGGCTTGCCGTGTCGATGCTGCATGCCGGCTTGGGGAGATCGTCTTCAAGTGACTTCCGCTTTAGGTATGTTTACGTTGGGGTGGGTGTGGGTGTTTACGTTTATATTCAGTAGAACCTGTCTTGTGCGGCCTCTGCCATGAGCAACCAGTCGACTTGACCGACCGTTTACCTACGCACAGGTCGTTTCATATTTAAATATACCCGCAATGAGCAACTACGGTTTTGCAGCGTAGAAGGGGCGGTCTCACAAAACAGATTTTGCTCTCTCTCTCTCTCTCTCTCTCTCTCTCTCTCTCTCTCTCTCTCTCTCTCTCTCTCTCCTCTCTCCTTCCTCTCTCCTCCCTCCCTCCCTCCCTCCCTCCCTCCCTCCCTCCCTCTCTCCCTCCCTCCCTCCCTTCCTCCCCCCTCTCTCTCTCTCTCACTCTCTCTCACGTATTATATTAAATAATATATATATATATATATATGTATAATATATATATATATATATATGTATATAATATATATTAAGTAGGCTACAATGACGTTCTAAAATGTATGAAGCATGTTTTGTTTGTTACTGTTTAGAATTATTCAACAACACACACAATGTATACAATGAAATTGTGGTCGATGTATAGATACACTTTCACCCACGTATATATTACTATTGATGTGAAATGACGTAGACTAGTCGAATTTAGTTTTGTAAATGTTGTAAGCACCCATCAACGGCATCACGTAATCACACAATACTAACAGGTCCTTGTTATAATAATGTTTTGCGTATTTAATAAATCTACTATTTTGAATTACTGTGCGTCTTTTGTGTAATTGCTTTAATAGTGTTAAGTATTTAACTATGTCAAATGATATACATTGATTACGTGGATACATTGACTTAGACAATAGCAACGAGCATTTTAACAGTTTCCAACTGCGCGGATACTTTAATGAGCGCGACATCTTTGATGTGAGTATATCCCTCGTACGTGTACGTGTATTCGATGTCCGGCTGAAACCACAAGACGGGCTGAACATGTGCACAGTCGACGGCGACCAACGATAGGGACATAAACATATAGAGACAAAACCGCCATATCACAGTGATCCGCATTTTTAGCTGAGAAGCTGAGAAGGACACAGGTTATAGTTTCAAACAAATACTATATTCAGCGTGCGTCACACATCATGTGAGGGTGCAAACTCCCGCGGTAACAAAGTAATTATATTTGATGGGAAGCATTATGTGTGTAATGAAGCAGTAGTTTATATGTGGTGTATTTTGATGAAGAAGTCCGATACTTCACTGACGACCGGGAAGCAATATTTCACACTCTTATGAACACCAATACGCCTTCTTGGTTTTGAATATCCCACGGTTTGCTCTGCCGGAAGGTTCAAGCCATGTAACGATCATATTTAGAGGTCACAAGCATGCATGCATTTGTGTGTGTGTGTGCGGGTGTGTTTGTGTGTACGTGTATGTATGTATGTGTGTGTATGTGTGTATGTGTATGTATGTATGTATGTATGTATGTATGTATGCATGTATGTATGTATGTATACATGCAGTATGCGTATATGTATGCATGTGTGTATGCGTGTATGCTTATAAGTGTGTGTGTATATGAGTACGTGTGCGCCTTTGCGTGTGTTCGTGTGTGTGCGTGTATGTGCGCATATGTGTGTATGTGTGTGATGGATGTGTACCATTCGACGTAGGATCATTTATCCATATTGTAAGAAACCACCCGTTAACATTTTAGATCGATTTGAGAAAGAGCGTTAGATATTAGTGGCGGCTGAAAATGATTAATTCCGAGATAGACAGCGCTATTGACTTCCTAGTCGAATAGTGTAGCATTACTGTCATACCCTGTGCGTCAGGCAGACACCGCCCATGGTAATTTATTTCACTGTAGAGCGGCCGCTTTTTTGGAAATCCACAGTTGCGACAAGGACGTGTGCACACTACACATCACATTTGGCAGGTTGAATAGAAACGCAGCTGACGCCAGCGTTGACAGCGAATACGTGTCCATTATAACCGGACGCTTTTGAGAAGTCTGTTGCCAGAATAAGTTAAGTTCGCATGCGTATACAAATTAAATACAAACACATGTATCAATTCATTATAAACCACTGTCATTCATCTGCAGTGTCGCCTGTAGGCACAGCTCAACCACAACACAATAATTTAGCTGTGGACTGTCGTGATCGATGTTCCATTCTGGTAACCGAGGGTTTATATCAAGATATTTCTTCAATACGCAGTGGTTTGGTTGGACCGTTGGAATTCATCGTTTTCTCCAATCCAAAATGCGATGGCTAAATGACATTAGTAAATCATAATTTAATGTAAACCTTTAATAAACCTACTGGTGTGGCATTTGAAATTATGTCATTGGCTATAAATCGTTATAAATTGATTTAACTTATTTTGTTCTTCATTTATGACACGCATAACACCATATACAATATTGTACCATATTCTTGTTTTCCCGTAGAAATTACTTAATGAAGTAAACTGGAAAGAAGACATTTCTTAGATTGGATCTAATCAAACCAAAAGCGGCGTGTGTGTAATAGCAGCGCCCAGTGATCAAATAAATTCAAGTGGAGAAGTAATCGATTAATAGTTAAGAAAGACATCTAAAACAGGGCGTCCACTTGAGATATATATACGTAACTCTATATAAAGAGAGCGTTGTAGTAATACTATTATGCTCTGAACGCTGATGAGGCTGACCCTGTTGTCCTACTTGCGGCCTACGACACATGCCTACGCACCATTATTGACGCGCACGCCAGTCTTGTGTCGCGGACCATCACTGTTAGACCAACGACACCGTGGCACACCAACGACCTGACAGAGGCGAAGCGAGCCCTGCGTCGTGCCAAACGCCTTTGGCGGAATTCGAGCCTAATTGTGCACCGACAAATTTTCAAAGACCGTCGCAACATCTTCAGGTAATTGTTAAAAACATCCCGCACTGGTTATTACAGATCGGAGATGTCGAAAACTGGTGGCGATATGCGCCTTATCTACGGCATCTCAGATTCTCTTCTTGGCCGAAAGGTGAATATGACTCTACCAGAAGTGGCAGACGAATCGCCCTCGGCACTCGCTACCAGATTCCAACGATATTTCAAAGACAAGACAGAAGTGCTGTGCCAGAATCGATCTCCGCTGCCAGCTGACGACACGCCAACAGTTGTGGGTGCGCACTTCGACGTGTTCGAGCATGCGTCACCTTCTGATGTGAAAATAATAGTACTGGCATCTGCCACAAAATCGTGTGAACTAGACCCACTGCCGACATCAATTGTCAAACAACACATCGACGCTCTTTCTCCTCTGCTGACTCGGATCATCAACGCCTCGCTAGCCACAACCGTATTTCCCGCACCCATGAAACACGCTGTCGTTGTACCAATTTTGAAGCTCACAAATTACCGCCCAATATCTAACATCAAGACGACTGAGCGTTTCGTTGCACAACAGGTACAACATTTCATGGAGGAGAACGGTATTTATGGGATTTATCATAGTGCGTACTGTGCGCACCATAGTGCGGATACACAACGTCATCGCCCATTCGATTGACACTCGCCAGAGTGTGCTCCTCGTGCTACTCGATCTAAGTGCGGCCTTCGACGCCATCGACCATACAATACTGCTGCGACGGTTGTCTGGATACGGGTTATCTGGGGCCGTCCTCGCCTGGCTGACATCTTACTTGTGTGATCGAACATATGTCGTACGAGTAAAGAGTAGCGTGTCGGAAACAAACATCATAACTACATGAGTGCCACAAGGGACAGTCCTTGGACCGCTACTGTTCAACGCGTACATAGCTCCACTGATGACACTTTTACAAAAGCACAATATTCGCCACCATCTATACGCAGACGACACCCAACTGTACATCACTTTCCCACCAACCGACCACACACAAGCCCTCGCGCGTATGGAATCCTGCGTACAAGACGCGAAAGCATGGCTCTGTGATAACGGACTTGTGATGAATGACAACAAGTCACAAGCCATTGTCATCCATTCATCAAGCCTGCGTACACCAACATCGTTATCCCGCGTCAACATTTGTGGCCAGCTCGTTGAAACTTCCCCCGTTATACGGGATCTAGGATTCAACGTCGACACAAATCTAACTATGACGTCACAAGTGGCAAACGTGTGTCGCTCCGCCTACTACCATCTGTCACGAATCGCCAAGATACGAGACTCCATCAGTACCACTGTATGTAAGAGTATCTTACACGGACTCGTAACTTCGTGACTTGACTACGGCAACGCAATATTATACGGCATAAGTGATCGTCACATGCACCGTCTGAAAATGGTCCAGCGGTCTGCGGCACGAATTGTCAGGCAAATTCGGCGTCCATGACAACAATACTGCGGCAGTTACACTGGCTGCCTGTCAGAAAGCGAATCGATTTTAAACTACTTGCACTTGTGCACAGGGCCATATACAATGGCACGCCGGAGTATCTTGCGGCACTGCTACGCCGCCACACACCTCCCCGTTCGCTGCGCTCTGCAGGCGGGTTACTGCTAGAGGTGCCCAGAGTCAACCTGGAACATTTCGGCCGCCGTGCATTTGCTTGCAGGACCCACTCTGTGGAACAAACTTCCAAGGAACATAGTGACAACAGCAAATTACACAGTTCAAGAAGCAATTAAAGACATTTTTATTTTCCACATAACTAGTTTCACACAACGAACATTATATTTTAGCTAATTTATTATTACGATATATACATATTATTATTTATCTGATTTATTTTTGTTAGTATCAGTGCAGTATAGCGGGTTCTAATGTTTTGTCTGTAATGTCTATGTTTAATATTCATTTTTGTAAAGAATTACATAATT
>JAODUO010001547.1:22500-47500 GCA_025642075.2 Ridgeia piscesae
TTTACATATATATATATTTACTATATATATATATTTATATTATTATTATTAAGTAGTAGTAGTGGTAGTACCAGTAGCAGTAGCAGTATACTTCCTCCTTCACGAATCTTCGTTTGAAGTGATGATGATCACTATGACGATGATAATGCTAGTAAAACATGCCCCCCGCACACTTCGGATGTTTTTGCGGACGTGAAATTGCAATAATACACATTGGTCGAATTCAACGCGATTTATCTGCAGTACTATTAATCGATGACCTTTACTGACCTGTGCTGGAGAAAGATAAGCTTGGATAATTCTACCGCAATGTGCAAATGGTTTGTTGTTGATAAGTCAATTTTTGTTACTTGCAGCGTGCAAGAGAATCCACAACTGTCGGTTTCGTAGGTGCACCAGTGGCACGAACCAGCATTGTGGCCGCTGCGAGCACGACCACGGCGGGGAGAAGAAGGCGTATCGACTTGTGAGCAGAGGCGGACATAGCAACAGAGTGTGTGAAAGTGAGTGTTCATAGCACCAACATTGGGTTTAGATATTTTCACAAAATTTGCTTCACGTATATAGCCACTTTTTGACAGCATTTGTTCCTTCTTTGGAAAGTGGACCCTGACCGTTCCATTTATAGTATCATGTATTATACCAAACGATTTGAAGGTATGAATCGTCAAGTACGTCTCGAAATAGTAGTTTGGGGAAGAGACACAACCACTTATTAGAACCGCCGATAAAGGCTACCAACATCATTGGAGACAAGTCGTGTTAAAGCAGGAATTATAACGAAATACCTATTAGCACAAAATAATATAGTAATTACTGCAACTACATCGGTTAATATTAGACTACATTGCACACCGGTGCATAGTTATTTCAATTATTGGAATGCAGTGCATTATACGTTATATCGTGAAACAATGATCTTAGCAACGGTTATGCAACTGTTAATTATAGTAAAAGAGTACGACATTAATACAGTTTCAGGTGTACACAAATACTTTGGCTGAATCCTTTCTTTCAGAGCTGTGTTCCTGGAGAAAAGACAGCATATTCTGTTATCCGGGCAACTGCCCGGATGTTCCGACGAGTTGTCAATGTGCGCCTGGGTTCGGAGGGCCCAACTGCTTGACAAGTGAGTGAACATTGCCTTACAGTTTCAAATCATGTGTGATTGATACGGTTCTGTTTTCCAATTTTGTCTCTACCCGGGTCGTTGGGTCGGTCGGTGGGTCGGTGGGTCGGTCGGTGGGTCGGTCGGTGGGTCGGTCGGTGGGTCGGTCGGTGGGTCGGTCGGTGGGTCGGTGGGTCGGTGGGTCGGTCGGTGGGTCGGTCGGTGGGTCGGTCGGTGGGTCGGTCGGTGGGTCGGTCGGTGGGTCGGTCGGTGGGTCGGTCGGTGGGTCGGTCGGTGGGTCGGTCGGTCGGTGGGTCGGTCGGTCGGTCGGTCGGTCGGTCGGTCGGTCGGTCGGTCGGTCGGTCGGTCGGTCGGTCGGTCGGTCGGTCGGTCGGTCGGTCGGTCGGTCGGTCGGTCGGTCGGTCGGTCGGTCGGTCGGTCGGTCGGTCGGTCGGTCGGTCGGTCGGTCGGTCGGTCGGTCGGTCGGTCGGTCGGTCGGTCGGTCGGTCGGTCGGTCGGTCGGTCGGTCGGTCGGTCGGTCGGTCGGTCGGTCGGTCGGTCGGTCGGTCGGTCGGTCGGTCGGTCGGTCGGTCGGTCGGTCGGTCGGTCGGTCGGTCGGTCGGTCGGTCGGTCGGTCGGTCGGTCGGTCGGTCGGTCGGTCGGTCGGTCGGTCGGTCGGTCGGTCGGTCGGTCAGTCCACACCCTCGTGTGTTACGGCAGTGAGACGGTTCCGTGTCACTGTTCCACCGACTACTACATCATAATTCTATGTTATTTATTTATTGGGTTTAGGTAATTTGTTATATTTCCAGTATTTACTACAATGGATAAACGACAAACAAAGAGTGTACAGTCTGTACAGCTGACTGCATATTCTAGACTGTTACCAGTAGATGTAGGCAAAGAATGTCATACCAAATGCAGTATAATTTAAATATGTTGATCAATTAATAAAAAATAAATTCACGAAAGATATATATACAACGTGCAAATAGTAAGAATAAGTAGACACATATTACATAACCATAACTAATAGGTAATACACATGTTTCATACCCATATAATATAATGCTAGAGTGAAGAAGAACAACCTGTTAAAGACGGATATTAGTTATAGAATGCTCATAAACTAGAACACGATAACCGCATATATAACATATGTTTTGCTCCAGTCAGCACAAAGCCGAGTATCATCGACTGCCTGATCACAGCGGAAGTTGACGTTGGATCTAGCGTAGAGAAAGTGGAGATCAGCTGTGCCGACGAATCCAACCCGGTCGTCTACAGCAACGTCGTCTCCACCACGGTGAAGGTAGGACTACTGTAGTGGCAGGTCGGGGGCTGGTATTTAATTCATGATAGTGTTTGGGCACGTGATCTTGCTAAAACAATCATGTTTATATCTAACCGAATAACTGTTATTCATTTAAGAAAAAAATTCCTTCATAACCCATCTGCATAAATTTAACAAAATTGCTACATTAAGAATTAACTCTAGATGGCTTTTCGAGAGTCCAACGTATCTAAATATCTTAGTGTATTCCGCCCTTCTGAGGTGTATGTCGATTTTATAAATTAACCTTAGTATTAACGAGTGCGCGTTTACTTATATTACAAAACACCCAACTGTAACTGACGTTTTGTAATTTCTACTTTGACTATCTGGTGCAACGCGAAACGCTTGATACAATGTCAACAAAGGTACGGTCGATCAAGATACGCACATTGTGTACCCATTTGTCGTTGAACTGGAGGTTGGTCGCAAATAATGACGCACTGTTCACGGAAGTCGCGACAGTGCAGTAATCGAGATAGCAATCGCCGGTCTCTGACTCACACCCATGACGCCTTATCTCGCTCACTTGTATGAATTACAAATGTGGCGACTACAATTGTCTGTGTATTTAGTTGCACATTACTTTTGGGGTCTTTCATAGTAGTCAACATTTGGTGGTAGCATTTAAGAGTGCGCCTTTTCAGGACACCGTGTGACAGTGAGTGTCTCAGAACTGTACAAGTAGTGCACACAATGCGTACAAAAAAAAACAGGACAGCCGCGGTCAATAACATTAATGACTAGATTGTGATCGACCGATCCTAGGGTCACTTTGCCAAACACTAAAATTAATACAGTGTAGCAAATATGAGAACAGATGATCATAGGGTCACGTTACCAAAGGCTAAAGGCATATATGAGAACAGACTCCCAGGCAGCCTGGTGGGATTGTCTGATTAGCACTGTATGCACATCGCCTGCACTTGACTGGCTGCGCTGCGCTGCGCTGCGCTGCGCTGCGCTGCGCTGCGCTGCGCTGCGCTGCGCTGCGCTGCGCTGCGCTGCGCTGCGCTGCGCTGCGCTGCGCTGCGCTGCGCTGCGCTGCGCTGCGCTGCGCTGCGCTGCGCTGCGCTGCGCTGCGCTGCGCTGCGCTGCGCTGCTCTACGCCTCGCTGCGCTGCTCTACGCCTCGCTGCGCCGCGCCGCGATGCGCTCGCGCCGCGCTGCGCCGCGCTACGCCGCGCCGCGCAGGACATAAGAGGACATAAGAGGACATAAGAGGACATAAGAGGACATAAGAGGACATAAGAGGACATAAGAAGACATAAGAGGACATAAGAGGACATAAGAGGACATAAGAGGACATAAGAGGACATAAGAGGACATAAGAGGACATAAGAGGACATAAGAGGACATAAGAGGACATAAGAGGACAGCACAGCACAGCACAGCACAGCACAGCACAGCACAGCACAGCACAGCACAGCACAGCACAGCACAGCACAGCACAGCACAGCACAGCACAGCACAGCACAGCACAGCACAGCACAGCACAGCACAGCACAGCACAGCACAGCACAGCACAGCACAGCACAGCACAGCACAGCACAGCACAGCACAGCACAGCACAGGACTGAATAGAGTTAGCCGTCTGAGGACGGATCTCGTCCTGAATCAGTTATACGTCTTTGGATGATTTTGTAGATCACTGAACGTAGCTTGGTCGCCACTAGAGTCAAAGGTGGTCATAGATCCCCGCGGAGGTTGACCATTCTTCTGCTGCATTCTCTTGTCTCTTGTCTAATGCACGACGGTGTAACATGTGTTAATTTATTTGCAGATCGACTTCAAGACGGCGTTCAAGGGTCCATCTGCGTCAGTCTACCCGAGAAAGTACTACATCAACGACTTTAAAGTTGGGATCACAGAAGCGATATTCCAATACATTGTCACGCGAGGTGAGTGAAGTTGAGAACAGTACTATAACGACTTTATATATATATAATATATATATATATATATATATATATATATATATATATATATATATATATATATATATGTATATATATTTTTATGTAAACTATATATATATATATATATATATATATATATATATATATATATATATATATATATATATATATTGTCAAATCTATAAACTATATATAAATATATATATATATATATATATATATATATATATATATACGTGTGTCGTGCGTTCGTGCATGCGTGCGTGTGTGCCTTTGTTTGTATATTTGTATGTGTACATATATGGTGATTACTCCAATGTAATTCGCATTCCCAAGAACATATCTGAAAACTACAACATGTAAGTCTCATCCATGACAAACATCGCTTCAGTAATCGCGCCATACATGCCGTGTCGTACCGAATGCGCGTTGGTAGCCGTTCCGCGCTACAACCTCGAATGATTTGGGCGGCGTTCACACTCGCCTTAGAACCGGCACCCGACCGAGTGAATGAGCTAGTGTAGAGTCAGAATCTCACAAAAATGACATCAAGGCTACTTATATGTTACAAACTGCCATCCACGCCACAATTAAAACCATTACGTATGCCACTTTCCATTGTAATGTTTCATTTAGTAGTGAACTATTTAGAGAAAATTAAGATAGGACGCACACACACGCACACTCGCAAGCACTCTCGCACACAAACACACACACACTCACACACACCCACATACACACACTCACTCACGCACACACACACACACACTTCTCTCTCTCACACACACACA
Source organism: Ridgeia piscesae (assembly GCA_025642075.2). Taxonomy (NCBI): domain Eukaryota; kingdom Metazoa; phylum Annelida; class Polychaeta; order Sabellida; family Siboglinidae; genus Ridgeia; species Ridgeia piscesae. The sequence continues at coordinate 27,651 of JAODUO010001547.1, forward strand.
CACACACACACACGCACACGCACACGCACACGCACACGCACACGCACACGCACACGCACACGCACACGCACACGCACACGCACACGCACACGCACACGCACACGCACACGCACACGCGCATATACAAGAACGTGTCAGCCGGACTGGGTGTTTAACCGGTATAGGTTGTAAATCAATTTTGGCATGGATGACGGTTTGTAGCATTTAGGCACACGTAACATGACTTCAAGAACCCTTTTCTGATTCTGCACTGGATTAAACACATTTTAAAGTACGTCAATCTTAGTTTTACTGTCTACTTCTCTATTGCTTTAACTTTCCACATCTTCTTTATCATTACTATTATCTTGTACTAGTATTCTAGCCTACTATTGTTATTATTTACTGATTTAAATTTATTGGCTACTTGTCAAAGGCCTATCAACTATCATCACATGTTACGTATGACCCGATATTTTCGCTTAGGTTCGTTTAGGATCTGTTTAGATACGTTTTGTTATGTTTCTTTATTAAATGGTATTCTAATATTTTGTTACCCTATTATCTATATTTTAGAAGCTGTTACTTGTCAAAACTTTCGAACAGAGTTCCCGTCTAGCGGCCATTAATGACATTGCATTAACAGCTGAATCCGTGTTGTCTTTGTTAAGAATTAGCCTCTAAACTACACATACCCAATTTAAAAATGTAACGTTGTTGGAACATGGAATTCTAAAAGGTACGTACACGTTGTAGAGTTGTCGAGTGGAGGCAGAGTTACCGCTACTGCGATTCACAACTGCAATCCCAGCATTTCTCAGAATGACCCAGAGACAAATTTGCTCAACTGCAATCACCAAATTACCGTAGCACACCGGCTACTTCAGCACGCCGACAGGTATGGAAATTACTTATCTTTGAGCACGAAACAGTTCTTGCTCTGACACCCTGCAATCGCTGCTATTATTTTCTTTCCACTAATAATTGAGCATAACTATGACGTCAGATAAATTGGATCATAATGATTAAAGCTGTGCATTTTTTTTTTGGTATATACAATTTTCTACGCATGTCAACATTTTCACCATGTTCCTGTATGCAATATACTGAGCGATTTAACAACCGGTTTTCTGCAGAGTTCACTTCGAAGCAGCGACATCGAATGGCGGTTACGTGACGATCAACAACATCGAGAACAAAAAAATTGACCCGGCTATATACTACTCTGGCCAAACGACAACGCGCAAAGCCGAGTTGGTCATTGACTTGGTTAAGCCATTCCACTGTTCCGTCGGGTCAATATGCAAGGACAACATGTTGGACAGAGGACCACCTGTTACCAAGTCCGTAAGTTCGAGGAAACCATTTCACGCACATATATCTTTAAATTCTAGCATGACTTGTTTTTAAATTAATGTTAAACCGAGGACATTAGCTACACTGTTAGCATACATACAAAAGCGAATTGCTTATTGGAATGTCAATAAATGTCACGTATTCGTAAATTATTTAATAACATTATGTGCTGTAATGAACTATCTCCCCGCCTGTCTGCCTCTCTCTCTGTCTGTCTGTCTGTCTATGTGCTGCGTACAAATGTACTCTGTCGAACCACTAGGCCAAATATATGGCTAGAAAATTAGTTGTGGATTAATTCCGTATTATTTTCTCAACAATTGTTTTACTGGATAATTTATGTTCTAACCTTTGTCCAGGGTAAACTCACGCTGCGCTGGGCCGGCTGGAACGACTCACTGGCCGGGATTAAATTGTATGCACTGGCTGTCTACAAAATGAAGATGTTTGGATCCGAACTCACACACAACGGGGAAACGGCACTTGCCCGCGAAACGCTGGATGCTAACACTCAATTGTACAATACCACAATAATCGAACCTGGTAAATATGCGTTCAGTATAATTAACATAGGTCGAGGTTTTGTGTTCCATTTGTATGCCGAAGTGATGCATAATATACTACAATTCAATCATTATGTATGTCGGGGTATGTTATAACGAAATACAACGGCTACTAGAATTAAACAATACAGTACAGCATCGAATGGCTATGCTGTTATTAAAATGATTGCCAGACGGATCCGAGCTCGGTTAACTTCGTTGAAAACTGTGATCCGATGGGGGAGGAGAAGAAACCATTGCGTTGAAAAACAAAACATGAGTTATCCAGTAAAAAACTTCTTGCTGTCATTTAACCAACACGTTTCTATGAGAAATACAACACTTCCATGTCAACACAAAGATACGGTGTAATATTTGCACAGCAAAGTGGAACAGCATGTACTGTTTTAATGGTCGGGCAATTCCATTTAAAACTAGTTAATTGATACAAACTCACGAGAGGGTGTATTAATTATGTGCATATTATATATATATATATATATATATATATATATATATATATATATATATATATATATATATATATATATTTTAAAATTACCAGGATCGGTTTCATGAAGCATAATTAAAGTACCTTAATAATTCAGCGGCTCGTTGTTGCAAGAACTGCTATAATTTGGATATATATAAATGCATTCACTAAGAAAATCACCTTTGCAATAAGAACATCCACATCGGTTTCGTGAAACCAACCGACGATCTGTTACCAGGAGTGTACGCCGTAGTGCTTACGGTAGAAGACAACGCCGGCAACCATCAGACCGCCAGACGCTTTCTCATCTTCGACAACGTAAACGTCGTCAGCATCAACACTGCTGAAGACAAAGTTCTCGCTGTTAACTCAGCCGCCGAGAACACGTCATACACCTGGCTGACTTCACTGCAGAGTTCAAACAACGCAGGAGAGAAGGCAAATGATTTTGTTGAGCGGAGATTAGCATAGAGTCTATGTAATATACTCATCAAACTACATGTTCAAAAGGTTTTGACAATTTCGTAATTTTTTCGCATGAGTACATAGTTCAACCTGGCTGTGTTTGCAATAATTGCTACCTGAAATAATATTTTCCCAAACTTTCTATATACAGTTGGATGAAAAGCTCTGCCAAACATAGATATAATTTCAGCGGTTTGGATATATATAAATATTTAATAACCATGTTTTTTAACAGGTTGGAATTAGTTGGCGAGGCCGTTTCGCTAACGTGTTCCATGACACGCATAAGTTTCTAAGCAAGAGAGCGGCCAACTCTCCACCAATAGACCCCGGCTACGAGGAGCTGACCGGACAACCACCGGACACCATCTCTAGGGAGGTGGGTCACTCAGGATGTCGTCATTTGTTGACATCGACATCTATTCTGACATCATACTCTAATTCCATCACTCTCACGCACGAACCTCCCCATGTTTGGGCGTTAATATACGAACATTATTGGAATTTAAGTATAATGTAAATTTGACTGAAATACATCGCTGATATTGATTATATATAACGAAATATATGTTATCAAAACCAAACAAATGTTGGGATTCAAAACTCAGCTTTGACGGGAACTTCTAGACTTTCATTTCACTGTTAGAATAAACGGAATCGCAGTTTGTTTTGTCAAAACAACAACTATTACGTCATTCTTCTCACAGGCCATCCCCAACGTGAACGGCATTGTGAAGTACGAAGTATCACATTCAGTGGACCATGACGGCGGATGTTCTCTCAACAGCCCTGACAGCTGGAGCAATGTCGATGACTTCCAGGTGAGTTACTCTTCACTGTCCTCTCGATCAGGGCAGCTTATCGAATAGCCTCGTCACAACAATTCCAAGTATAGTTTATTGGCGTATTTATGTTATAGTATTGTTTGTGCAATTGCACAGTGCACAATCATTTGTGTAACATTTTAATGTAAAACATAACACACACACACACACACACACACACACACACACACACACACACAACAACACACACACACACACACACACACACACACACACACACACACACACACACACACACACAACACACACACACACACACACACACACACACACACACACACACACACACACACACACAATATGAATCAAAAGTCTCCAAAATCACATTGTTCAACATCAAGCTTTTTTCTCGATACAGAGTGAACAGATCCTGTTGGACATCCCGAGGGCGGACGGTGACTCGGTGCGTGTGTGGGTGAGGGCGACGGACGTGATGGGCAACACGAAGACCGACTCTGTGTTGGTGCACGTCGACTCGTCTCCTCCTGTCATCCAGGACGTCAGAGTTAGCGGAACGAATTCATCGGATACTCTACAAATAACGTGAGCCATCAATTGGAATTAAAATGTGATTTCGCAGTAAGTTGTTTTGAACTGATGCATTTAATGTTCTAAACAGTTTCATTATCATCACTACAGTTGTAGTATAAATTTAGCATTGTAATGCTTATATTTATTAGACATTATTATTATTACTATTATTGCTAATCTGCTTATTTGATTACATAATTAACTGTATATTGTTAGGTATGAAGTCGATGCCTACGATTATCAATCTGGCTTGAAGGAAATTCACTGGCAAATTCGCAATTCACATAACCACAAGATTGTCTACGACAGTGGAAAAATGACTGCACGTTTAAAAAAGGTAGACCCGTCTTATATTTTACGCAAACGCTGTTGTTGATATGATATGATATGATATGATATGATATGATATGATATGATATGATATGATATGATATGATATGATATGATATGATATGATATGATATGATATGATATGAAAGTTTATTCAGAATATTGTACTCAGACCATTAAAAACAATAAAACAATACAAACATGCACATTTCACAAAAATATGTAATGGTTGAAAGGGGCAAATTTGAAATCAATGACCTTTGTGTCAATTTATCCCAGGCACATAACTAAATAATCGTTTCAAATTCATATTCAAAGAATAACATAAGTAAACATCTTTACACATAATATACTTAAGAGAGATGGTCCACAACCAGATATTTCTTAAATACAACATTATTGCATTTACGTTCAAATGTCACAGTACCATGTTTAGGACAGGCTATTTGGTCCCGGCTTTTACAAGAAGTATTTAGGGATGTCATTCCGAGACATAGCCTTCAATGTCGATCATTTTATTCTGCCTGTCTCTCTTTGTTAATCCATCTTCAAGACATTTGTTCAGTCGGGTCGTGTGGCGATTATTGGTTTACTATTTGTTTAGAATATCTCTAATAGTCATTGTGATAGTATTGATAAAAGTGCATAATTATAATATTAATTTTGTATTCACAGTACTTTTATTATATATTTAGTATTGATCCTTGATGCATAGATTGTACGTTTATTCTTGTAAAATATTGTATTATATTATATATTTTGTTATATATATATATATATATATATATATATATATATATATATATATATATATATGTTTGTGTGTGTGTGTGTGTGTGTGTGTGTGTGTGTGTGTGTGTGTGTGTGTGTGAGTGTATGTGAGTGTGTGTATGTGAGTGTGTATGTGTACGTGATTGTGTGTCTGTATGTGTGTATGTGTGGACTGTGTACACTGTATAAAGAACCTACTAGTCGTACACATGTTTCCAGCAAACACCTTCCGGTTACTTCGCTCCCCGATGCTCCTGCATTCCAAAGAATAACGAGTGGAATGTCGAAATCATGTCACAAATATACAAGCTCACCCAGTTACATCACCAGAAAACAGCCAAATACGAAATGGTCGTCACAGTAGTCAACAACGCGATGCTGACAGCGACAGCGGTTCGTGCTTACAACGTAAGTGCTGACACAGAACGACATGACAACCACGTTAATTGTGCGAGTTTAAGTCGACATATGTTTGGTCAAACAAATAACATGACTATATTTCCGTGCGGTTTGGAAGGGAAAACTGATCAAATTTAAAACGGTGGCTGTTACAAATTATAATATAATACTCGCCTGTCAATGTAGTAGCTGCCTGCTAATGTAATTACTGCCTGGTGATGTAACAACATCACTTGATAATGTAATAACTTTCGCCTGATAATGTAATAACCGAAATATTTCACGTAGGACTGAAATTTGGATGGTGTTTCGATATAATTATCTTAATTTCAGAATAGTACATCCAAGCGATGTCCTCGCATTGCATTAAAGCAATTTTATACAGAGCCTGTCATAGTTTCTCCAAATCACATCGTGCTACTATAACTATCAGATAATGGTTGTTGCTGTGGCGATGATTCAACTGTCACTGACAGGTGTGTTTTTATATATATTTCAGAAACAAAATCAAATTTGATATGTTGTTCACACAGAAAACCTTAAGACATACTTAACTTTAAACCGATTTATGAAAATGCTCGCGGAAACGTAGATTTTGAGCTGAATGTTATGACTGGGTGTCAAACAGTTCTTGAGATATAAAAAACTGATTTTTTTTTAAAATGGCCGCCAAGATTAGATGCGCCGCTATCTAAATAGTTTTGTATGTATGAATTCCAACAACGTGTCAAGTTCCGTGCGTTTATCAAAAGATTGTTCCACAATTCGTCGAAAATATACAATTTTCTTTTGTACTTTGTTTATGACAACTGTCTTTTCTACAACTGTCAAGTTATTGTCTTACACGTGAATGTATCAGCTGAAGGGTGTAATTAGGTGTTACTGTTCTGTTTTTATCACGCTAGTTTGTAAGCTAGAAGAGGAAAAGTTAAGACTAAAAATAACCTGACCTGCGTATGCGTAAATATCCTCGTAAATATCCTGTAACTCTAAATCATCACCGATCATTATGGATCTGCTTTTTTACGCCTTAATAGTGGCCGTGTAACAATGGTCAAATTATGATCCACAATCACACACACACACACGCACGCACGTACGTACGCACGTACGCACGTACGCACGCACGTACTCAAGCACGCACGCACACACATCGCTGCCCTAAGTGCCAGACGGTGTGATGAGCAATAAGTATGATATATATATATATATATATATATATATATATATATATATATATATATTACATTCATTCTGAAAAGCGTTACATGCATATGTACCCAGTTGCGATCATTTGAAATATCATTATCATTCCTTGAAATGAACGTAGCGTGTTGTGGAATTGTTCCACAGGGAGACCCACAGTGAAACCAACACGAAAGGCACCAACGGTGAAATGAACAAAGAAAGCGACTCTGAAACACCGCAATACACAAGTCTACAGGTCAATAATCCGATGTACGTCAACAAAACAGTCGATGACGGGGATGCCATTTACGAAAACCCGTAGTGATACGAGGTTGACCAATATCCATATCATAAAGCTGGTCTAGGATGCCTGCGACTTATCGCGAGTTCAACAAGTTTCGACATTATACTTCTTCTATTAACTGGGATATTTTCGAACAGTAATACTTGGAGTTTTCAGAAGGAGGTCTAAGTCAGTGAATGCACGATATATACATATTCCATTTTCCTGCTTGGATCGTATACGTTCACTGGCCTACACACCAGACAGAAGGGACCAATGGCTTGTAAGTTTCTCTTCAAAAAAACACAGGCCACGTAAGGTGAATGAAATTTCCCATTTTTCGATACGACGATCGGCACCAATATTGGAAGTTTGGTTTCTCTGATCGACATTTCGACACTCCGACAACCGCGCCACATAACATCAGACTGTTTATGTATAATCCGCCCTTCTTCTGTCGCCATGTTCCCTCAAGGGGTTCGCCTGGAGTTTGCGAGTCTTGACATTTGTTCATAAATAAGCTAAGTAGACAAGTAGTAGTAATAATAGTAATAAGCAAGTACGATAGTACAACATAACTGTAATGACAAATCACTTTCATTCATAATACTCTGCGCGCGAGACGTTATAATTTAGCGTGCCTACCATTGCTACCATCATATGTATTCAATTAACAAGAGCTTTTACAATTGGCTTATACAATTGTTTGACTGCTAGCATGTGAGCGCTATGTCTTTTTGTAGTTGTGTTCATACATTCCCTTTAGTAATGTAAGAGGAAGTTTATCAGCAATCACAACGGCGAAATGTGTCCCCATTTACCAACTGCGAAGGTTGACGGACAATAATTATCGGTAAAGTAGCCGTACCAGTCTCACCTTAGTGTATCAATGATGACCATCTGACAAACTTGTTTACTGAACAACTGTCTCTTTGGGCTCTGCCCGTCTTAGACATACTTACTTTGCACGCGCGCTCCGGACATAGTTGTTTATTTCATTCTAACACCACGTACATTTGCTTTGAACTACGTCGATAAACAGCAAATTATTATATGTTTTTTTAAATACAATATTTAGTATTGTATGAAAATAGAACGGCAATTAGTTTAATTTCATGTATTCTACACATAATGTTTACGTAGGTAGCTTCAGCTCGTATCGCAATGACTAACTGTATCACTGCTTGCAACTGAATATTTGCACCAAGGTATGTCGTGGCATAGATATTTGTGTTTATAAACTACAACATTATACGTAATAAGCTCCTTTCCTTGCTTATTGTTGATTGCCTGTCTTGAGTGTTACATGTTATCTTCTATATGTGTATCCTATGTTATTTTGGAAAATCACTCAATAACACAAAGCAAAATAAAGTTATAAAAACAAAACCACATTCCGTTTCTTCACGATATAAAGACATAGCCGTGGCAACAACATCTTCGTAATATGAAGCATGTTGACTTAAAAAACATTCCTTTATGTGACCTTTATGTAAGCTACAAGTGGGTAATAAACTTACAATGCCGATGACCTGGCACCTCTACATCTGTCCTACGTCTTGACCTGCAGCAGACATCAGATATCCCGCATAAGACTGCTACCAGCAAAATATCCTCGAAAGTTCCGCCAACCTTGTAATTTTGCTAATCAATAGGAACAAATGGGTGTTCTCTAAATGTCACGTTGCCATCCAAATAAGTACAATACTGTTCTAATATAACTTCAACAATACTTTTAATAGTGGCGTTAGAAGGACGAAACTTTCAATGGAGTGAAAGACAGTTACATTTGGTCAGTAAACTTGGTTGTTTGATTGAATTTATATATATATATATATACGTATATAAATACGTATATATATATATATATGTATATATATATATATACACGTATATATTTGACAGTCACATGTGTTCAATAATTACCCTAAACATGTTCTATCCTATGAATGATTTAGTTGATTTGGACATATCAGGTCCTAAAACAAAGTCAGCTTGACTGTCCAAGCGGCAACTATGAGCAACTCTGATCATTTGTATAAATCTAAGATAGCTACTGGTAGGATCTTAAAAATACTTTAGAACCACTTGTCTTAGAATTATGTGTAATCCTTCTTTTTAGGCGTATTTGGTTATGTAAAATTTAGTTATGATGTGTTTTGTTAAGTTTGAGGTAAATATCAGATGCGGAAGGTCAGGAAAAGGTTAACTTTGACCTCTCGACAGTCAAGCTGAATGTATTTTAGGACCTGATGAGTCCAAATCAACCATAATCTTCATAGGATAGAACATTTTTAGGTTCACCATTCAACACACGTGACTGTCAAAAGGACAAATTATTTAATGTATCACCATGCGATAAACTTTTGTGTGCGTTGAGAGGTCTGTCATTCTCAGTGGATTTCTCTGAAATGTTAACACAGTTGTTTTCTCACCCAACCTCAACTTTGTTATATAATATGCGTTGTTGAGCCACCATTATATATAATATGTGCATATATATATATATATATATATATATATATATATATATAGTGTGTGTGTGTGTGTATGTACATATATATAATTAATTAAGCACTTTTAAAAATAATATGCAGTGATAAGAAATAATCGGACTCTAAGGTCCCAGCACATCGTGTGATGATCTCGATTGAACCTTACGTCGGTAGAGGGAGTGCTAGGCCCCTGTAGGTGAGCCGTTAACTACTCGCTGTTTGAGTATAGTCAATGGGTGGTCACCGACATTTTGTTTGCGCTCAGGGAGTTAAGTTCCAAGCAAACTACACAAACTATCGCGGCATTCAAGCGGGGCCGAGCTCCGAATGCAGTGAATAATACGTGTAGTTTGCTCGGAATTTAACGCCCCGGGCTCAGGCATATTGTTGGGAGAAACAGAAGAGAAGATAGGATGAATTAGACGAGAGAGAGGTGTGAAGGGAAGAAAGAAGAACTATGAAAGGGGTGATAATAGGAAGTAAAGGAGGGAGGGAGGACAGAAAGATGGTATTAATAAAGGACGGCATGACGGCGTCAATCTACCTAGAATAATGTCGTGATTTTAGCAGTATTATGTACGACAAACAGTGTGTCTTTGTTACCTTTATAGCGTGTGCGACCAACCGTGACGCGGTATTTCCATCGACGTAGCAGTGACATTTGTTGCTGCAGTGATACAAATATGTGAAGTAGTGCACCTGTTGGGTCCTTGTTGGATTGGAGTTATCATTATAAATTACTTGTGTGAATACATTCGTCGTTGTTGATATCTGAAAGGAGTGTAATTTTATAAGTTTGGGTAATCATGTGTTTTTCTGCCGTGACAGCTTTCAAGCATAGCTTTAGGCGGAAGTTTTAGTTAATGTTTATTTTATTTTTTATAAGTTTTGCTTCTGTTTTCTATCCTTTGATGGCGTCAGAGGGAGATGTGTTGGTTCAAGCGTGACATCTGATCACGCCAGTCACTAGGTCATAGACAAGGACATTTCAGTAACTCGAAATAACCCGGAACGAGTTGGTCGGCAAAACCCTGGTGTTGATTTCAAGTGTCATAAATGGACGGCATTATCAAATTTCCGTTGACGTCAACTGCTATTGTCCGTGAGGACTCTTAATGCAATCAGGTTAAGTGTTGCCGTAGAATCTTCCAGGTGCAGCGTCGTTCAAATATCCGCGGTATTTGGTAGCCCAGCTCCCGGTACTCAGGCTGTATTTCCGCCCAGCCCCCTTTACTCTGTCTATATTCCCGCCCAGCCCCCGGTACTCAGGTTGTATTTCCGCCCAGCCTCCGGTACTCAGGCTGTATTCCCGCCAAGCCCCGGTACTCAGGTTATATTCCAGCCCACGGCCGGTAATCAGGTTGTATTCCCGCTCAGCCCCGATACTCAGGCTGTATTCCCGCCAAGCCCCGGTACTCAGGTTATATTCCAGCCCAGGCCCGGTAATCAAGTTGCATTCCCGGCCAGCCCGCGGTACCCAGGCGGTATTCCTGGTTGTGGGTTAAGTCAATTACGCAGCAAAGGTTCTAGTCGGCTTGGTCAATTGCTACTTAATGTAAGTATAGTAACCAACCAGGATTATGTTTTACACAACTAAATAAACTTAATTACATAAACTTGTATATGTCATTAACATCACCAGGAACTGACCATCTTCCTCTGCTAACGAGATGGCGCGACGACCTGGCCGTCTCACACGTGACTCAGTCGATGGTCCCCTCGTCTCTCTATTCGACGCAAGTGGAGTCTTTTTTATCCAGGCTCTCCACTACGTTTGCACCCTTTCATTCGATGACATAGGTTTCTATCCGCATTGTCAGTTGTCGATGAGTTGTGTTCAACGTTGGTTTATTTTTTTTTTTTCTCGGGTTAAACGTATGTCTGCTAAGTATCGCTAAGTATCAGTGATGACGTATCGTTTGTACAATATCAGCTGACATCCCAGTGGTTGATGGTAGATGAAGTTTTGCATTTGTTTTGGATCATGCCTGTCAAGCAAGCTATTTAATGCAACGTAGTGATGATTAAATATATCAACAAGTGAAGCTTTTTACACCATTGTAATATTATATATGATGTGTGGAATGTTTCACTACCTTACAAAGCGGCCAACTACTATACTATGCTAAAGCAAACAACGGCCAAGCAGGAGTAGGCTTTCTTATAAACCACTCTGCAACGCATTCGTCGGTTATGAGAAAGCCTTCGACTCAGTGCAAACTCAAGCAGTACTGCCCACGCTCCAAGAACAGGGGATAGGAGATGTGTACATCGAACTCCTGACAGAAATCTACACCAAGAGCGCAATGACAGTCCACCCACACAAAGCAAGCAATGAGAGGAGTACGACAGGGATATACCATGTCGCCCAAGCTGTTCGCGGCAGCACTCGAAAGCATATTCCGACGACTGAATTTGGAAACGAGCGGCTTTGAGATAGACGTCGAATATCTTAGTCATGTTCGCTTTGGCCACGACGTTCAAACGTACGCTAATTTGAACTACACCAAATGCTACAGGAATTAGCTGATGAAAGGGAAAATTAGGGTCGAATACAAACAAGGCGAAGACAAAGGTAATGATGGACAAGGACACACCAAACTATGCAACAATATTCAGATCGAGAACGTTGACAGTTACATCTACCTGGGACAGAGATACAGCAACAGAGACAAAAACCAAGACAAGGAGATACCAAGAAGAATCACGGGTGGATGAACAACATTCGCCAGGCACCGCGACATCTTCAATAGTGACATTGGAACATGCTTGAAGAGACAACATCTACAACTCATGCGTACTTCCAGCAATGACATACGGCGTGGAAACATGGGCACTCACCACCCATGCAAAAAACAAGCTAGCAGCCGCACAAAGATGGAACGGAGTATGTTAAACATCACATACCGGGAAAGAAAAACAAACATCTGGGTAAGAGAAATGACAAAGGTCACAGACGTGATTGAACAAGTCAGAAGACGGACGTTGACCTGGGCAGGGCACGTCAGCAGGATACGAGATAACCGACGGACACTGTGTATCAATACCTGGAAACCCTACGAAAGGAAAATGCCTAGATGAAGAGGCGTTGGAGAGACGAACTATATGACTATTGGATAGGTACCATCTGGAAGAGGATACTGCAAGATAAGGAGATGAGTTCTTCGCCCAACCACGGGATACTATGGCTGCACGATGACGATAATGTGGGGTAGCTAACACCATACGTTAAACTGATATACTGGTTATCAATAGAGCTTATCAACCATCATTTATTGCTACATGTTTTGGCCCGAAATATACAGCGGATATCACTGTAAAGAGGCATTAAAAGAACGATTAACTAACATAAACTTAACATGTAAAGCGAGGATTTTCTTTTGGACGGATATTCCTGTTTTGGAAGCTTATTTTGCTATACAAGTGTAAATGTTGCAGCCAACTGTCAACATATTTGAGAAAATTGACAATATCCTGAAATAATTACGTTCAACTTGGTAACATCGTAATATTAATATCGTTTGAACATCATTTTAAATACAAATTGTACATACGACTAAACAAAAAATAATTAGCTGGTGATACAAAATAAACTGACATTTATAAGTTGTATAAATATATTTAAACAATCAATTAAACATTATCACTCAATTGGTAATTAATTAGCATCGCGACATGAGACTAAACCGAGTAAAAAAACTGCCATGGCACGCAACAATTTAAAATACATCCCCGGCTAGACAATAAGTTGGCATTGAAAGCGTTATGCTGAACTCCAAGGCCAGCGTCAAGTCATGCGACGACAGTCATTGTGAAGTTATCACGACCCACATCGGTGAGTCAGACTAATGGCTCACGATTGTTCAAATATTTTTAAACCGGATGCGGCTTGTTCTCGTCTGTTGTGGTTTTTTCTTATTACAAGAGGGTCACATTCCTAGATGTTACTCAATGGAATATAACAACCAAAACGAGTCATGATATAAATAAATAAGGCAAGAAACTATATGTGTAGTTGTGAGAAATGCACGCGTGGTCGCTTGAAGTATTTGGATAACAATTTGTAAAGAGGGCATATCGTATCAACTTAAACGGAAGTCAGACAAAAGGAAATGACTCTCGAATGGGGAGCAGTGTGTGAACTAAGACGACTGGTGGTAGTTCACGAAAAGCGGGAAATGTGTCAGTGACAGGGTCTATGTGGACGGACGGTGAACGACAGAGAAAACACAACGACAACGACACGTGTCGGGAAAAGCCTCCGCGGACAACAAATATTTAAAAAGTCCATTTCCAATTTAGGACAATCGCAGAAAGGGACGTGATTTGTCTGTTGAGTTGTTTTATTATATAAAAACGTGACGGCTAATTTATGCCACAACGACGCCACATGACGCGGCGTCTGTTCGGCCGAGTACACCTGATATGGAGGTTTCACAACTTTAACGGGAACGCGTTAAGAATTAGTTATCGGCCAAACGTATCGCTTTTATTGTAAACTGAGAGACAACATCCCTTCAAAAGTGTTACTCCTGTGAGTGATCGTCAATGACGTGAACCGGATAAGCGTGTCGTGGATTATAACTGTCAACTAGTAAGATGATACACACTTCTGCAAACAAAGTCAAACGCACACGCACACACGCACACACGCACACACGCACACACGCACACACGCACACACGCACACACGCACACACGCACACACGCACACACGCACACACGCACACACGCACACACGCACACACGCACACACGCACACACGCACACACGCACACACGCACACACGCACACACGCACACACGCACACACGCACACACGCACACACGCACACACGCACACACGCACACACGCACACACGCACACACGCACACAACGAACCATCTACATGGGTCCGTATGTGTGATTGTTTTTTTCTTCAGAAGTGCGTGTATCATCTTACTGCTCTTAAATAACGCCACATTCTCTACGTCGGCCGAGCTTCTTAGCCTATCTTGATACAACTTAAAAGTCGCTTTTTCATGTCTTTTGTAATTAGAAACGTGGCCGGCAAAGTGCAGATAAAAGAGATAGGACTAAGTTGAATTCATGCCAACAAAGTTCTGCGGTAGTTACAAAAGTAAACCGGTCGCAGTCAACGAAATAGGATATGCACCATATCTAATTCGAGTCTATTCAAACCCTGGGGGAAGAACTCATTATTCCCGGTAGTTGTAATTATACATAAAATCCACGCCAGATCGCCAACCCCAAAATAGTACATCATAATGGAGAGGCTGTAATGACTATGCGCATGTCCTATTTGTAAACGTTTTAAATAACTCACTATTTCCAAGTAAAATTGCATCGGCAGTCAAAAGAATTTCCGAAACTAACAAGCAGTGGATATTACTCATCGCGTCCAGCGTGGGTGTCGTTAGACAAGTCGTAGACGTGATGGTCGGCGTCCAGTCGGCCTACACATGCACTCAATTAAAGGCTATATCGGCTTCGTCTCTGTTTTGTGTTTATTTATTTTGTAAATAAAATATATTTTGTAATTCCGTGTTTCTCCTGGATAAAATGATGGGCTAGGTGGTAGGATGGGCTGAGCGAGCACCGAAGGCGTAATGTAACACTATGTGGATCCGATGGCATTGCCACCCAGAACTATTCTTAAAGCTACCTTCAAAATGGTGCATTCTGAAGGGTGTTTCGTCTATTCCCTGGGACATACAGAAGAAACAATTGCATAAGTACAAGGTACCAACATGTAAACATGTTCATAGTAAGACATAGCTACGAGGTGGCAATTTTGAGCGCATTGGTTTAGAAAAACAGCGAGGTGGCCAACCTCGGTCATTTTATAGCAGGGGAAACACTGCTAATATCTTAGTTATATATCCATATATATATATATATATATATATATATATATATATATATATATATAAATATATCATATATTTATATATATATATATATATATATATATATATATTTAAGTATATATTTATATATATATATATATATATATATATATATATATATATATATATATAATATATATATAGTAACCGTTCCTCGTAGTCCAGTCTCGATGTAACAAAAGCGTGAACGAGTGCTTTAGTGGCGTCTATTGTGAGATATCGCCTGATGTGGCTAATGTTGTGAAGATGCATATATGGTCTTACCGAAACGCCGATGGTACTATGCATCGACCCTCGACCCCTGATTGTGTAACCGGTGTTTGTTTTCCGTTCGGACTCAGTCAACTTTGCCGATGCCAACTCGGTGCTTTTTTCTAGCGTCAGCCTCCTCATCTCCCCTTCCGTTCCACGCAGCACATCATCACTCATATCAGTCTGACACTCTTTCGAATCTTCATAAGTTGCTGGTGTATCATATCATGTGTACGGTCTTCCACTTGGGTAGTCTGCATGGACATGTGTTGGCTATGTCTAGACGAGCTCTCTTTGCAGCTCGATCAACAGTACGCTTGTATCGTGCCAAACTAGTTGCTCCATGTGACGGCTTGAGCTTGTCATGGTCAACGTTAATGTTGGGCACCCAGTCACAATTTGTTTTGTCATACAAATCGGCAGGTTTGCCTGGAATACAATATATAAAACTTTAAAACATGCACCAGTTGAGAATATTTAATAAATATGTGCTGTATATTGAAATAATTTTACAGTCATAATAGTATTACCAAAAGCTGTGCATAATTACGTTTATGAATTTTCTTGTCCGTCAGTTAAATGTTATGGGATTTAGTATGTATTCTAATTAGTGCAAAACATAGCCATGTGCAGTTATTGTCAGGACTGGTTGACTGAGACTGTCACTGGTAGGCTGTTATTGTTACTTACATAAACCTGTTTTAATGTGTATGTATGTAACATGTAATAATAACATGTAACATATACGGCCATAATATTAGTTTTACTTACCAGAAACAAAACGTAACGAGCATACATAAGTTTATGGGAGGTTTTTATGTCTGAGCAGCCTATGTTGGAAACCCAGACACGCTGTCGTTTCTCCGAAAGTGGTCGAGTTTTCCCCTGACTGTTGCGAACGGTGGGCAGTCTATAGAAAGACAAATGACTGTCTCTGTCAGCTCGTTTGCCGCAAGCAAATACTCCGCAAAAGTTTACCATGTTTCGCTAATATCGGCGCAGCGATGAAAAGAAAACGATTTACTGCATCAGTGAACATTCACAATGCGGGTGGTGCGGGGCGGTCCTACTCCAGCACTTGAACTGCAAGATGGCACACAACAAAAACGGTTACGTTAACCGCACAGGCTCTATAGACACTCGATCCAATATTCAACGAGCAGTCCAAGTCACGTATATATACATATATATATATATATATATATATATATATATATATATATATATATATATATATATATATATATATGTATATATATATAGTAATGTGTAAAGCGCTTTGAACAATCCTGAGGATTGGATACTGCGCTATATAAGAACTTACCTTTTACAGTAATGTGTTGTGTCATATGTATGTATATGTCCAATTGTGGTGTAGTGCTAATGTTGCCAATAAAGTATAAATAACGTGCAAGCTCTGCCACTAATAGTGTTACAACGCGTAGTGCACCACCGGTGTCCAATAATAGGTTCCCATTATCTTCCTGTGTCATGGTCAGACACTACACCTAAGAAAATTGCCGCGTCTCTGTAAATTGTCAAAAGTGACACATTTGAAACTGTTTTAACTTAAACTGGCTTACTTAATTTCATAACCTTATTAGATATACACTAGATCATGTAATTGTGTAAAATGAATGTCGCGTAGATCACAAGTAAATACACCGATTAAAAATAATGTATTGTTTTACCCATTCTGTATAACAAATTACAGTTGTACGGTTAAGCATAATAAATGTTTTGTTTATGTCTAAAATGAAAATACAAAACTACGCAAGCCACGAATTATAATGTGTGGTTTATTAAGATACAAAGCCAGAAACACAAATGAAAATAATACAATATTATATGTTATATATATTTATATTTATATATATATATATATATATATATATATATATATATATATATATATATATATATATATATATATATATATATAATATAATATAATATAATATAATATAATATAATATAATATAATATAATATATTATATTATATTATAATAATATTATATTATATTATATTATATTATATTATATTATATTATATTATATTATATATATAATATAAATAATATAATATAATATAATATAATATAATATAATATAATATAATATAATATAATATAATATAATATAATATAATATAATATATATATATGTGTGTATATATGTATATATATGTGTATATATATATATATATATATATATATATATATATATATATATATATATACATATATATAAATCAATAAAATAGGGAAAATGTTACCGTGATAAGCAAGGAACTAACGTCACATAGGATAAGCATCAACAATATTATATAACACATGGGCGCATACAAGCATGCGCATATATGTATATTTATGTGAACATTCGCGCGCTATATTACTAAACACAGTGATGTGTTCTGCCAACTAGTAATTTTATGTAATAACAAATCGATAAGTTAGTGATAATTATATGTCTAAAAATATATTTCTTGTGTTACATCACATCCAAGTTATTTCTAATAACTAATAACATCCGTAAGATTATCGACATAAAACATCTAATATGCCACCCTATGCAATCATTACTACTAAAGCAAATAAAATAGATGACCGTAATTAGTAAGTACATATATGAATGTATACAAATAATTAAGATAATAACGAAATATCAGTTATAATAGTAAACTAACTAAACGTATCAGTAATTAATTATGATCGTCGAATGTTAAAATCATTGTTTAAACAAATGTGAGCCTTGTGTATCAGTTAAATTTGGCTGACTCTCGCATTTTGATGCACTGCCAGAGACAGTTGTACCATGTTGTTGTAGGTGCACAATATAATGCTCGGTGGTTGAAGAGTAGACAGTAGCCCGGGCAATACATGCTGAGAAGTGCCAATTGGTAAAAGGTATCAGCCAATGAAGAGATTTGAGAAGTGAGAAGCAGGATCTTGACGGTAATGCGACTCTTCACGAGTGAAGCTCCAAGAACACGGGTGTGGATGCAAGCCAAACTATCTCGACTCGGTTATTTAAATAACCATTGCGTTCCTGCATATAATGTACACACATCTGCTTCTACGTTTCTTGAATATAATAATTGTCTTTCACCAAAAAATATTAAAACATTACGTTATATTGATTAATAAAGATATACACGAATATTGAATTGAAATTACAATAAAGGTTATTTTAATCTACGGTCGAAGTGACGCTTCTAATTATTAGTGTAAGTACTCCTGGCAGATCGTCTTGCAATATTCTAAGATACGCTAATCTAACAACATCGCTTGCCGGCACCTTCCGGTGATCGCAGCCTCGTGCAAGTGGTCGATCGGTGATTCTTGGAAGTGATGGCTTCGTCTTGAGATTCGATGTCAATTGTTCGGACGTATCACTGTTCTCACTGATGGCCCAGTCTCGAACGGTGAAGTCAACTACAAGTATAATTCAGCCAACTTCCTCATAGGCATAGGAGATCTATCTGGGGCAGTGGATGTAGTCGCCAATCTTGCCTTCCGGTGATGATTTTATCTTCCGTCACCAGACGGAGGTCTACAACAGCAATTATTTCCACACGACTTGGCACTATTGATTTGTTGAGTTGACCAAGCTTACTGCATGACATTGTGGCGAAAAAATTATATAGCTGGAATCGTAACAACATCCCTGTGTCAACGAGACTGTAAGTGTAATCGACGGTATGCGCTACAGTAGCGTTGTACGGTACAGTAGCGTTGTATAGCGATGACAGTGTATCAATAATGAGGACCACAGTTTTTACGTTATTTATATACGGTTACATGTTGATATAATCCAACGGCTGCAAAATAAGCGTAGCACCAGCCATGTAAGTAGTTAAAATAACAATAAATAATTATAATATGTGTCACATGAATATATCTACATTGAGCCATAGTGAACATCCCGTATTGCATTTGACATATGAACAAATAGCGCCAAACATGACGTGACTACGATAACGAAAACGCGATGCGTTTGAAATATTAAATA
>JAODUO010001547.1:55000-57500 GCA_025642075.2 Ridgeia piscesae
AATTGGAAAAATGAAAACGTCCTCTGCTTATATTTCAACATTTCTAACATAACTTACTAAATTAATGTTAGAAAATATTATAATTGTAAATGATATAAGATGTGGACATCATAAGTCAGTAATTAATTACACAATTTATAAATATTAATATATATATATATATATATATATATATATATATATATATATATATATATATATATATATATATATTACAAATATATTATATAACACGGAAATTAATAAACTTGAAAAATTACCGAACAATTTTGATTGCATTATTATTTCCTACTTCATATCAAAATACACAATAAATTACAAAAATTATTATTCTAATGCCTCACAGAAGTGCCTGTCTGAAAACAGGTGTAAGCAACAATCATTAGTATGCAAGTCAGTGTTAACGTACGTCCCACACTTGCGTCGCACTTGATATGAGCAACCTTGCTCTCCTTGCGATCGTGTCTGCCTGCTAGAGACGTGGATGAGAACGTGTAGGTTGAGTAAGGAACCAGGCCAGTGAACCGATGACTTGTGACGTCTTCGTGGAGCTTTGCGTCCGGACAGTCACTGCATGTCAATGTGAACGTGTCGGCCAGTCCAACGTCTTGAGTCAGGAAGATGGTGATAGCTGTCTCCTCCACGAGACACGTCAGAGTCGGTTCTCTTGGAACTGCAAACAAATGTCGTCATGCCAGTATTTTAGGAACCATATAGAATCATAAGATAGTATGATGTCATAATTACACGTTGGAAAACCGATGCACAAAACACGCAGGTCTAATAAATCAACAAATAATGTGCAACATTGATGTCAGAAGATACGTGTGTGAGTTGTGTGTATATAATTATTATATACTCTCTCACACACACAAACACACACATACATATATATATATATATTATATATATAATTATATAATATATATATATATATACGTATATGTATATATTATATTATATATACACACATACATGCACATACACACATACATACACACATACTGTATATGCATGTATGTATGAACATAATATATACATATATATATATATATATATATATATATATATATATATACATACATGATATACGTATGTGATTATCATGTGTGTTCTGCATGTATGTGTTAGTTCACTCTAATGTATATACATATGTTGATATTCGATATATATGTATCATACTCTGTTTCATACTGTATACGTATGTTTATTATGTTTATTCAGTATGTTTATTTAATAATTTTTATCCCAATTATATATAATTGTATATATATATATATATATATATATATATATATATATATATATATATATATACGTTTATTGTGAAATTGTTGTTATTCAAGTCTAACCTGTGACAACTTGTGTTGAGATCCCTCGACTTCTTACGTCCCCGCTCTCAGTCCGAGCCGTCACTGTGTACAGAGAGCCCGACACGAGAGAGTCAAACTTCACCGTTCGTTCTTCGTCTTTCTCCTTCACTACGGTCGTTGAGCGTTGGTCATTGATGGAGAAGAGGTACCGGTCAAACACACTATCGCCCGTATCCTCAGTGTAGAACACGACCACAGATTCTATGTCAGTCTGACTGTCTTCAAGTAAGTCGATCGTTATTTCGGGTTCTGAACGGGAAATATACATATATTATTATATTAATATGGCATTAGTTCGCAAGCAAGAAATACATGTATAGCGTCCACATTCAACTATTACAAATGAAAGTCTAACATAGAGAGTAATTAACAAGGGCATCATCAAGCAAATGAGGATAGGATGGAAAAGGAATGAAGAATATATCAAACTGTTGCTACATTTCAAAATGTAATGACGTACAAAAGCCACCAAACGTTTGAAAACACTTACTGACATAGCATGGTCAAGAGGTCTACAATTGCAGTTTCGCGACCATTCTCTGGCCGGGTCCCTCTAAAAATGTTGGCATTTTCTACCAGAGGGCCAAATCCAAAATGGCCGCTGGCACCACCTCGAACAATTAAGGTTTGAACCAAAGCGTCAAAAATCATGTATGAAGACACCTTTTCGGGTAAGTCGTTTGAAAATACTTACTGACAATCACGTCCAGCATCGCCGCATCTTGACTCACGAGACCACCTGTAGTGATACTGTACACAAACACCGTGTAGATCTGTCCTGAAAACAGACCTCCGATGGTCTTCTGTAGCACGTCAACTGAAGTTGTGTTAAGCGACTTCACATCAGAGCTCCCCTTCGCTGTGTATTGAACCTTCCAGTTTTCTACATGTGATTTGCGTTTATCGTACGTCCACATAACTGTGACTCTGCGAGTAGTTGTCAGGTCTCTCATGACTTCAAGACGAGATGGCGGCAACGGACCTGACGATATATATAAATAAATATATATATATATATATATATATATATATATATATTTAATATTATATATAATATTATATATATATAATATTATATATATATATAATATTATATATTTATATAATAGTATATATATAGTATTATA
>JAODUO010001547.1:60000-62500 GCA_025642075.2 Ridgeia piscesae
CCATGCAGTAAACAATAGAGTGTTTGTAGTTAAGTGTATGTGTTCGCGATAGGCACTGTAAGATGTACATATATTGTATTGAATGTTAGCTGGGAAGTGTCACCGCTTGAAAATGATGTACTTCGCAACACGATGGGCAATGACTACACGCAATGTCCTACCTGATGCTACGGTCGGCTGACGGTGCGCGATGACCTATTTTTGGTCACGCAATCGCGCTAAGATAGTGCATAGCATCGCCCATAACTTTACACAGAGAACACACCATATCCCTCTTGTGCAGCGATGGCCATCTCAGTTAACAAAAAAGATACTTACTTATGTACGTTGTTACTGTGCATCGTCTTATCGTCAGTTGCAAACATATCCAGCCGATAATGTGTCAAGTCACCGTCGGGTGGTGTCCACGAGAGTTTCAAGAAAGACGGATCACGTTTTGCGATCTTTATTTCACCAACTACTGACGGAACTGTATAACAAGAAAATACAAATGAGATTCCATTTACAAAATGCAGTTATTTCTGTCTTAATCCTGCATTGTTAAAATATATGTGTATGTCTTTAGTCTTAGCATCTATTAGAGAAGTCAGTTTCATACTTAACCATACTAATGACATGTTTGAGAGCTGATACACATGTATGCACTGCATGATGCAAATGCACGGTGTACGATAGTTCTAGCTAGCTGGTAGTCCGTCGTTATAGACACCTAGTCCTGAATATGTTTTACTATGTAAAAGGGACACCTGTTATTAGTCCGAGTTATAAAACTACTTGTCCAGGACGATCGGACTGGCCTTATTTCGTACGCAGCAAATGGTATATTTCAAATATGTTTGTTAACTATAATAACGTGAGCGGTGAACTGAATTGCGATGTAATGTACTAAACAGTTAAAGGTTGTTGATTATGAAGCGCAGTGTCCAGTTCTTGGAACTGTATAAAGCGCTTTATAAATTACTCTGCGTCGGATATGTTCTGTCGAAGACCATCCCGACTTATTTCGGAAGCATTGAGCCACGCTGTAAGTCACGCGCTAAACTGTTTCGTATATAACTGTATACCACTTGTACAGTCAAGTATTCATTTCATTTAGATAACTGGGTGGACTGGAGCACTGTGCAGTAAACAACACATAATTCAAAGTTTCAGTCAGTCACTCAACCATTGCTCTACAGAGATGTGACTTAGACGTAGCGTTGTGATAGAGTAAAGGTATACAGTGAATGCATTGCTACTGTGGATCATTAAGAGTAAAACAAAACATTAACACAACACGATTCTTATTATCTTGCATGAACATACTAACCGACAGTCACAATGACCTCTGGTGCTTGCAGACTGACCACTCCTTTGTAGGTGACACCGTAAACGGCGATGGTGTAGTTCTGTCCTGACGTCAGATTCCTGACGGTCAGCTGCAGAACGTCTGCCGAGTTGGTGTCGATGTAGTTCACGTCAGACTTCCCCTTGACAGTGTATTCGACTCGCCACTTTTCAATGTGAGACTTCAGTGGGTCGTACGTCCACGTTACTGTTACACTAGTTGTCGTTGTGCGCTGGGTCAGTACTTGTAGTTGCTTTGGAGGCAGCGGATCTACGAGTACAACATGTGAACGTTGATAGTACAATGCATTCGACAGGGACTATTGCACAGCATTTCTTTGAACTTAACCTTTTTAAAAATATAAATATATTTATCTGATAACGCATAGTAACCGTACATATTAGTCGTGTTCTAATCGCACTAATAAATTATCTACTATTTGTTGATAATGACGCAAAATATTATATAATTAGTTTGATTGATTGATTGATTGATTGATTGATTGATTGATTGATTGATTGATTGATTGATTGATTGATTATTGATTGATTGATTGATTGATTGATTGATTGATTGATTGATTGATTGATTGATTGATTGATTGATTGATTGATTGATTGATTGATTGATTGATTGATTGATTGATTGATTGATTGATTGATTGATTGATTGATTGATTGATTGATTGATTGATTGATTGATTGATTGATTGATTGATTGATTGATTGATTGATTGATTGATTGTTGATTGTTATTATTATTATTGATTTTATTATTATTTATTTAATTATTTATTTATTTATTTATTTATTTATTGATTTATTTATTTATTTATTTATTTATTTATTTATTTATTTATTTATTTATTTATTTATTTATTTATTTATTTATTTATTTATTTATTTATTTATTTATTAGCGATAATATAATACTTGACACGCATTGGTAATGTGCGTTATTAATGACCATATTTAATATGACTGATATTTATTTCTCAGGTATGACACATCCGCATCAACAACATGTGCACGCATGTTAAAAAAACACCAGTACAACAGTATTGGCATTTATCATACAATCTTGTCTACATCTCCTTTTGTCATCTTAGCCACTGCAACACTATGACTTACATACAACTACTGTGGTCGTTTGTTCAGTACTCGTCTGGCCCTT
>JAODUO010001547.1:70000-72500 GCA_025642075.2 Ridgeia piscesae
ACGTCAGTGGCAACGACTTACTCGTATAGTATCTAAATATGACGTCGGTGGCAACGACTTATTTGTATAGTATATAAATATGACGTCAGCGCAACGACTTATTTGTATAGTATCCAAATATGACGTCAGTGGCAACGACTTACTTGTATAGTATCCAAATATGACGTCAGTGGCAACGACTTACTTGTATAGTAACCAAATATGACGTCAGTGGCAACGACTTACTTGTATAGTATACCTCTTCTACGGCGATGCTCTTTTGAAATCCGCTCACGGCAATAACCAAGACCGTGTACGGTTTACCGGACTTCAAACTCACAAACTTTGCTGTTCTGTTGGAAAGGTCGGTTATTACTTTCCTTGACCCAGCCACGTACTTCAGTTCAGCTGTGTACCTCTCTACACGTCCATATATTGGTGGTTCCCACGCCACCGTCAGAAAGTCAAAGTACGTCTTCACTTTGACACTTCGCACGTCGTAAGGCTCTGAAGTATATAATTTTACTATCGATACATGCACACACTTCGTATGATTAACTTTATCAGCATAAACATCTGATAAGTGTAACTTTACTTGACTAAGTACAAAATGACAACAGCGTTCTGTTATTTGACACATGGTTTTTCTTCAGGAAATAGTAGTTCCCACCGTTCACGGTCCCTTGATATAAAAATTATATATTTTAAATACTGCTCGTTAACTTTTAACTTTTTAAGCACACCCAACAATTTGTTGTCGAATTTCCCACTGTGTACGTGTATGAAGATATGAAACGTGTAAATATTAACATATCCAATAATCCAAAATCCAGCTGTGTCTGTAAACATGTGTTTATTTCTTGGCATAATAAACCATTTGCAATTAACCGACATGTAAATTTGTTCTAACGATTGCATTCAATGTAAAGAATTGGACCGTGTCTATATATACTCCGTTTAACAGTTGTTTATCAATTCCGTCTCTTGATGACATGCCAGTGTATCGCTGCAGTTTATTGGCTTTTCTTTTTTAGGATGAGAGATGGGAGGGTGGCATCGATCATATCCATTATATTTGGATTATTTATTTTATTTACAAAGCCCCGTAATCCTTTAAATTTGTATTGTTCCGCCGTTGAACTTGGATCCTTGAGGTATTGGCGCTGAGGATGTAATGTGTTATTATATGGCACTTAAGTGAACATGGATTGTCCAAATTGTCCAAACCATTTCTGGAAATGCATATCAAACGCACGTTCACACACACACACACACACACACACACACACACACACACACACACACACACACACACACACACACACACACACACACACACACACACACACACACACACACACAACACACACAAACACACACACACACACACACACACACACACAACACACACACACACACACACACACACACACACACACACACACACACACACACCGGCAGAATTGGTAAACTGTGCAAACGTGTACTTACTGGTGTAGAATATTTTCTCCACTTCTTCGCCCTCCTGGTCGCCGCTCGAGGTAACCATGACAACAGTGTATTGTGTGCCAGCTTCCAAACCAGAGAACGTGGCTGATTTGACGCTGGCGGCAGGCACTTGTTTCTTTGCTCCAGTCACGTTCTTCAGTTCGACGTTGTATGTCTCCACCAGTCCTGAGTCCGGCACGTCCCACGTGATTGTCAGTGAACTCGACGTGGCTGTCGACGCCAGACTCGTTGCAATATTTGGTACTGCAGCAGCAAGAGTGTGTATTGTGTATTGTGGTGGCTGCAGCTAAGAGCATCGTCTTCCTCTGTTCATATCAAGTCAAATGTTAAGTCAAGTAATGCGATATGTGTAAATGTACCGATATAATAACATAACACAATAGCTATCGTTATTGAATTACATTAATTAAGAACATATAATAGCACACATTAATAAACATACATACTTACACATACACACACATAAGACGGATATTTCACACACGCACGCACGCAAGCGCATGCACGCACGCACGCAAGCGCGCGGTCACACAGGAACACACGAACGCACGAACGCACGAACGCACGAACGCACGAACGCATGAACGCACGAACGCACGAACGCACGAACGCACGAACGCACGAACGCACGAACGCACAAACGCACAAACGCACAAACACATAAACACACGCATGTGAATTTCATTAGCATTCTAAATATCGCATATAGCAAGACCGTCATGTGGTTGAAATCATAAAACGTTGTATCACATGACCAGAGGCCGACTACTCTCATGATCATGCGTATCTGCTACTGACGTGATCACCGGCAGCGAATCATGGCGCGCGAGGATGTGGTTATGTATAACAGTTGTACCTAAGCGTTCTTCATGTGTGAGTCATTACGAACCAACGTAACTTTATTCATGCAGTTATAACCATTTACTGGCGACTTACTTGTATAGAATGAGCCGGTCAGTTTGGCACTCTTCTGATCGCCACTCACTGCCACTAACACTACCGTGTACTTCCG
>JAODUO010001547.1:77500-80000 GCA_025642075.2 Ridgeia piscesae
CTCCCCTGGACCGAGTATGTTAATTTTAAAAATACATATATCTCCAAGTCTGGCTGAGTTCTTAAGTTAATGTCCTTGTTCTCCAAATGCTGCAAATACAATAATGTTCAAACTTACTCGTGTAGAACTGTCTTTCTACAGTGTCGCTGCGTTGGTCTCCACTCAGAGTGATTAAAGCGACGGTGTACTCGGTGCCAGCGCTCAACCCGTCGAACATCACCTTTCGTATGGCACTGCCATTAACAGTTTGTTCTTTCCCGTCCACATTCTGCAGCTTTATGTTGTACTCTACCACCTTCCCTGACACTGGGGCATCCCACGATAAAGCGAGGCTGGCCACTGTGTGGGAGATAATCCGCAGGTTTCGCGCACCATTAGGCCCTGGAAATATACATGTGTATGTGTTATTTTTCAATGTGCTCAAATGGAGCTGCTTATCTCTTGCCGCTAAACGGTGCGCGATACATAACGTATATTCCACACGGTATACGGTTCGCTGTACGGTGTAGCCTAGAGGCGTTCCGCATGATAACAAATGTGCAAGAAACGTACAGTGGCGCCACACTGTGGCTTGGTGGGACAGTGCCGTTGATCAACTTGCACCATCTGGTCTGTTCCCGTTCGCTTTTCGAACAAAAGACGAGGTTTTTAAAAACCGGTTTCAAAACCGTATAAAAACACCGGTCAACGGTATACCGATGCACGGTACCTATTGCTATGCTTAAACATAGTCATCATCGTAATGCAACTCGCATCGCCAAATACCACCGTAATAACTTAAACTTATCCCGGGTTCGACTCGTCTGCTGACTTACGTCCTGATATTTTTGGCCAACGCTCGTTCTTTTTCAAAGCTAGCCATTTTCTTCGCAATGCAGCTCAAAGCATTCTGTCTTCTCTAAATATTGGCATCTAATACATTCCTCAATTCTCTTCCTCACTTCTAGGTGACCCAACTGCGCCCCGCCACTCCAGTTCCGATGTCTTTGTTAGAGCAGTGCAGTAGATTCAAATAAGAACAACATGTAGACACGCACGCTGCCTATTCCTGTGCAAATTATATACACTGGTCGATGTATTGCTGTGTTTGTTATCAGTTTATGTTATGAGTTGTTCGATTTTTTGTTAAACTATAACAAAGTAATTTTGTCTTTGTCATAGATACGTTTTATTCTTACTCTCCAAGGAAACGTCCTGCATCATATGGGGTAAATATGTCGTATTTTTCTATAGATTGTTCGACGTTTCCACCATCGCAACTAATGTGTTTTTAAGAGTTTGCGTTTATGATTCCAATTAGGTTAACTACACTGTCACCCACACAAATGTTCACACTGAAAACATTGTAGTCAACTTACTTGTGTAGAATTGTCCTTCTGTTGGCATACTGCGCTGTTGTCCACTGGCAGTGACCACAACAACAGTGTACAGTGTACCAGCGGCCAGTCCGGTAAAGGTTGTTCTAGTTTCATTGGCACTTATGACCCTCTCCGATCCTGGCACCTCCTCTAGTTTGACGACATACTCTGTAGCAACGCAACGAATGGGCGCATCCCACGTCGTCAGCAAAGACGTCGCAGTTCGAGTTTCCACCGTTAGGTTTTGAACAGTCGTAGGCTCTAAAAGTCGGTGAAACGTTCGTTGAAGTAAACAAAGTAAAATATATCAGTTCGTAACTACCTACCTTGCTTGGGCTATATATTAAGTAATTTACTGTTCATTTCAATTCACACATTTTGTTTAATTAATTTAAACATTCACATTGAAATAATGTGTTTAATTAGCTGTTCTGTTTAGGTTTATTAATTTAATTGCATTAATTTAATTAATCAAATCGTATTTTAATTTGGTTAAAGGACATCATTTTGTTCTCAGTGGCGTTAGTCACTGACACGTAAAATGGGAACATTTGACATGACCAGCGACAAAAGGTCATCCTAGCGATATCAAAGGATGTTTCTAGTCGGGTGCAGGTGCGTGTGAACCGTCTCACGCCTCATTCAGTGTCGGTCGCTATGGCGTGGCAGGTGATTATTAGCTGAGTTATGTAAGAAACTTCACATGGCCTTCTTTTATCACCTATTCAATTGCTTCCATTACAAACTGTAATGTGAAGTCTAGGGTAGTTTAATGCAGACAGAATCGTGACCAGTGCTAACTGATGCTGGATAGTGCTAACACATGTGAATTACTAAACTACGTGATGTTTAATTCAGATGATCTGGACCAATCAATGAACGCGGACAACAGCCTGACGAACTTTCACTAGTTATAGTATTAAAGACACCGGTTTCCTTACATGTTTTAAAACATTCTTATAAACTGTGCTAACAATGACAACTTAACGTTATAAATACACGAACAGTTGATAGGTCAGATAATTGAAATTTATTGTTAATTGCGGTACAATTTATTAGTAATTTAATATGGCAAAATAGAGGTGAATTTAACGCAATTCAGTTGACGTGATACCGTTTGAAGTAATTTTTATTTAATTGGA